>ML110755.1:0-29868 GCA_003697995.1 Taxidea taxus jeffersonii
TGTACAAACTAGTAGGTAAGTTGACCCAAGACTCCACACCCAGTCTCTGGCCATTAATCCTATATCTATGTTCTTTTCAATACACCATGTTATTTTTGAATAATAAAATCTACATAAAGCTTATTCTGTGCTTTTCTATTTTTTAACTTAAAAACTATTTTTGAGAAAATAACCAAATAAAGTTTCTTAATTTTGATCAATAATTATACCTATCAAAAATTATTTTTTAATTTATTTAGTTAGTTATTTGACAGAGAGAGAGATCACAAGTAGGCAGAGAGGCAGGCAGAGAGAGAGGGGGAAGCAGGTTTCCTGCTGAGCAGAGAGCCTGATGCGGGGCTCCATCCCAGGACCCTGAGATCATGACCTGAGCTGAAGGCAGAGGCTTAACCCACTAAGCCACCCAGGTGTCCCTCAAAAAAATTGTTACCTACAGGCTCATTTGCAGTCTTGGTACATTTTTCTGTTTATTTCAGAAACTTATATGAGGTCACTAAAAGGACCTTAAAATTTGATAGTAATTTAAATCTCATAATTTATTTATTTATTTATTTTAAAGATTCTATTTATTTATTTGTCAGAGAGCACAGGAGCGAGCACAGGCAGACAGAGTGGCAGGCAGAGGCAGAGGGAGAAGCAGGCTCACTGCTGAGCAAGGAGCCCGATGTGGGACTCGACCCCAGGACACTGGGATCATGACCTGAGCCGAAGGCAGCTGCTTAACCAACTGAGCCACCCAGGCGTCCCTAAATCTCATAATTTAGAAAAGGAAAATAAATTGGGCTGTCATTCAGGGTTGAAATGAGGCACCTATTATATGGGCGAATTTCGGTTCATTTTGTGGATTTTCTGCATTAATAATTGTACTTAGTAGAAATTATGGCATATGCATTCTTTTACACGTCTTCTAATGGTGGATATTTGAGAGATGAATATAAATTGACTTCTTTTTTAAAAGATTTTATTTATTCATTTGACAGAGAGATCACAAGTAGGCAGAGAGGCAGGCAGGCTGAGAGGGAGAAGCAGGCTTCCCGCTGAGCAGAGAGCCCGATGCAGGGCTCAATCCCAGGACCCTGAGATCATGACCTGAGCCAAAAGCAGAGGCTTGACCCATTGAGCCACCCAGGCACCCATAAATTGGCTTAATGGAATTAGCAAAAGTGTTTGTAGTAGCTTTTCCAGCCCTAAGTTTTAGCTTCTTCCATGTTGGAAGTTTAAAATTAAATTGATAGAGGGTTCTTGGGTTATATTGTTATCTCAGAAGGGACCAGAGCAGGGAGTGCTCCAAAAAACTGATTATGTTCTACATTGATGATGGCATATAGACATATTCCTGGCCTATAGTCTGAGCTGGAGACAGAACCCAGGATTTAAGATTTAAACTCTAGCTTTATCTCTGTTAATTTGCATGTTTCCTAGATAAATCTTATTTCCCCAACCGAAAAATGAGAATACTCATACGTACTGTGTCCAAGGAGATTATTATAAAAATAAAGGAATATATGTAAAATTTCTATTTTTTAAAAGATTTATTTATTTGACAGAGAGAGCACGAGCAGGGAGAAGCACAAAGGGAGAAGCATGAGCAGGGAGCCTGGTGTGGGGCTCGATCCTCAGAACCCTGAGATCATGACCTGAGCCAAAGGCAGATGCTTAACTGACTGAGCCACCCAGACACTCCTATATGTGAAATTTCTTAAGGAAGATGTCACAGAAGCTTGAAGCAACTTGCCTATTGGGAGCAGAGTGGTAGAAGGCTTTCTAGGCAGGAGGCATGTGCAAAGATTCTGCTATGGGGAATCATTGTGAGTTCTGGAAACTGTAAATATATAATGTATTTGTAGAGACTGACAGTGAGAAATCAGTGGCAGCTCCACCTAATTTGTTGAATGAATTTTAATTCTTAATAATAATCCCACTGAACAAGTAATTTAATTTAGCTGTGCCTCAGTTTATCTGTAATATGAAGGTAATACATACCTTGGGTATTTTACATACAAGATTGTTGATGAGATTGAATAATTATAGATGTATCTTAACAGTGTAAGAAACTGTGGTTAATAGATTTAAGAAGTATAGCTAATCAGAGAGATCTCTTCAATTGCTAAAGTTATGTAATCATAGTGAAATTATTGAATTGTTATGGAAATTGAGACTTTTGTAATTATAGAAGGGATTAAATTATAATGTAAGTGCTTTTAGGTATCTTATTTGACTCATGTAATTAAATCTAAATAAGTCAGGTAGAATTATTATATTAGTGTTATTTCTGTTATATTCCAAGGGACTTTAAAAATCATCTAGCCCAACTGCAAAACTGTATAGAAAGGGGAAACTAATTTCTTCATGTATTTTAGAAATTCTTGTTTTAAGAAATTATTTACCTAACAGATTTATGGTCTGTTTTAGGTGCAAGAAAGGGGGTGTTGGCATCAAGTTGATTGTGATCTGAGCTAATTTAGTAAAGATCTGAGTATATTTGATAACTCCTGAAAATAGTATTTCTTCTTAATGGCCTTTGTTCAACAGTATGTGTCCTCTCCTTTTTTAATTCTATGCCCCTTTCAGTCTTATTTTTCTATTTCACCCTTATGAATTCATTAGCTAATTTAACCACTGTCTAAAAGAGGGTTGTTTTTAAAGACTCAGATATTTGATTTTAACATAATTCAAATTAAATGAAAGATATGCTTTTCATTAGATTTCTTTTTTACTTATACCTATTTCTTCCTCATTTTCTCTAAACTAAGTTTTTATAATTATGCAACAAATATGATATTTACTTAAGTAAAGCACATAACTGGCTATTTCAGTTTTGTTTTTAATCTGCTTGACTAGAGCCTTTCTCTAATGTATTCTTCAGAGCCATGTTCCAAGATCACATAAAGGTTATAATGAATTAGTTCTTGTAACCAGACCCTCTTGGACATAGTCCAACACAAACTTCTACTATTCAAAATTCTGTATTTCGCTATAATGAGAAGTGTTACTTGAGGGTCCAGTGTAGTCAATCTATTTTTACTATAATTTTAGCAATGTAGACTAATGTAGATCAATACTGGACATAACACTATTTACAGAGTACATACTAATTGTTCATTTGGTGCTGTCTGGCCCTTTAAAAATTGGCAGCCAAATTCAGGAAATGAAATGTAGTTTATTAGAAAATGCCTTTCTCACAAAAGATCAAGTTTCAGTGCATCTCAGGTTTTGTGGGAATGGATCAAATACATCAGACAAAAATAGGCTAAAGTTCCTCACTTGCCTCTTTGAACTTGCTTTACTCATTTCTCAGAAAGTCCATTTTAGTTTCATAGTGTATTAGTTAAAATTAGAGTGGTTAATTAAGGAAAAAGCAGTTTGATTCTGTTTGTCCTATAATAGGGAGGTAGTGGACACCTCTTGGATCCCCCTTGCTTTAACCATTCCAATGGCAACCAGATTCAAGAAGGTGAAACCTGACAGCCCTTCACCTGGGTCTTCTCTGAGGCCTTTAGAAACAGAAGCACTTCCTGAAAGTGTGAGGAAATTAGCAACCTATGAGGCAACTCTTAAGTTCTTCTCTCTCATCTTCTGGCAGGCAAGCCTGAGGCAGCTTCATGGCTCTTAAGGGTCCTGGGAGAATCTTTTCTTGCCACTTTTCAAACTTTAATGGAAATTAGAATAATCTGGAAAATATGTAAATATGTAGAGTCATAGGATCTACCCACCAGAGATTCTAATGGGATATGTCTAGAATGGAGTTTAGGAATCTGTATTTTTAATAATCATCCTCCAAGTGAGTCAGATGGTCTACAGACTATACTATGAGAAGCATTGATAAGTTATTACAGTGATAATACCACTGAGGATAATCTGTGACTATGCAATAAATGAAAGCCAATTTACTCTACAGGGACTGAATTAGTATCAGGATACCATTAATCACATGTTCTAATAAATGGAGCTAATGAACCACAGACTGGGAAGTCAGATTAAAAAGATAACCCAATTTAAAACAAAAAAAAACCCAATTTTAATTTCAGAGTCACTGTGCTCTCCCTCTGTCGAAATTTGATTTGGTATTACTTACTTGGCTTTAACATTAGTATAAACGTGTGGTTTGTTATGGTACCAATAAACTGCTGAGAATTTAATTTATGCTAGATGTGTTTAATTTACACTTATTGATGGAACTAGAACAACATGCCATTCATCTCAAAGATGTAAACACTCACATCTTAACAAGTAAAGCTGTGTAAAAAAAGACTGATATTATCATGCTGGAATGGACTGAACAGCTTTTCTTGCTGAATGGCCTATAGCTAGATCCTAGTGGCTAGTTTGATACTGTAGTTAAAAAATAGTATACTTACTCCTGAGCAACATATATTTATTTTAAATTTTGTTAAACAATTGCTGGGAAAGTGACTAGAACAGAATTTAACAGCTCACTAAAATGCTATGTAGATGGTATTTACCATTCAGTAATTATTACATTATTGAAAATTAGTTACAATATTTATATTTTTAGAGATGTGACTGATTTTACCATCTACTTTCAGTTAGGAGACCTTGCCTTCCAAATTTAGACCTGTATATATTAAATGTAGATTTTTTTATAGACATACACATCACAGAGTTTTGTAATATTGTTCCATGTCTGTATATGTTGTACTGCGAGCTACATAAAGTTACTGATACTGCATTTCTTAATGTTTCAAAATTCATTTAGAAGTTCTTTAGATTTAAAATATTTTCATGTTGGAGGGAAGTGTTTCTCATTCCTAATCTAACTTACTGTACTTGTGATAGGCAATAGGGAATAGACTTAAGATAGAACTTTGAAACTAAAAATTTGCCATGCAAGTTCTGTTTTCACTTTGTCAGTAATATATAACTTCTAAGGCAATAGTTTTCTGATTATTTTTAAGTCTGTATGTCTTTAAGAATGAGCTATAATATTTTCTATTTCCTAGTTAGTCTTTGATTCATAGCAAGTTTGGTTGTTAGTGCTTATTTATCCAAATTAGCTATTTTATGCAGAAATTTAAAATAATTATCTTTTTTTTTTTTAAGTAAGCTCTATGCCCAATGTGGGACTTAAACTCACGACCCCAAGATTAAGAGTTGCATTCTCTACTGACTGAGCCAACCAGGTGCCCCAATAAAGAAATATTTCAAAAATATATTTTAAATTTATGTTACTCTCTGCCTTTTCCATTGTTTATGGTAATATCCATTCTAAATGCATGAAAATAAATATGCAAATTGAATACTAATTTAATGAGTAGTCAGATAAAGCTAAATTGTTTATGTATCTAATAAAATAGTTTTAATAAGAATGTTACATAATTAGTGGGCTACATTGTTGAAGTGGTATTTTTTGTCTTTAGGTACACCATCTACATACAAGCTTTTTTCTTTTAATTTTTATTTATTTGACAGACAGAGATCACAAGCAGGCAGAGAGGTAGGCAGAGAGGAGGAAGCAGGCTCCCTGCCGAGCAGAGAGCCCAATGCGGGGCTCTCCCAGGACCCTGGGATCACGACCTGAGCCAAAGGCAGAGGCTTTAACCCACTGAGCCACCCAGGCACCCCTACATACAAGCTTTTTACTTAAAGAGAAAAATAATTTGGGGCTTCTGGCTGGCATAGTCACTAAGTGTCTTGACTCTTGGTTTTGTCTCTGGTGGTGATCTTGGGGCCGGATCTCAGGTTCTTGAGATCCAGCCCCTCTGTTTGGCTCTGTGCTCAGCAGGGAGCCTGCTTGGCATTCTTTCCTTCTGCCTTTCCCACTGCTCATGCCTGTGCATGTGCACCTTCTTTCTTTCAAACAAATAAATAAATCTTTTTAAAAAAATCTCTCAGGAAATTAAAGTTGATTGCAAGAGCTCACTAAGATCAGTTTATGTTATAAGTGGATCTATTTGTTTGTTCTAATATCAATTCATAATCTATTTCCTGCTTTTTTTTTACACACTGAGAGATGTGTCATCAACCCAACTTTATTTATTTATCTTTAAGTGTTTTTGTTTTTTTAGTAATCTCTACACTCAGTATGGGGCTTGAACTCATGACCCCAAGATCAAGAGTTACATGCTCTTCCAGCTGAGCCAACCAGGTACTGCCTTGACTCAGCTTTAGTTAGGCAAGTTCTTAGAATGCTTTGTCACACTATTCTGAACTCCTTTTTGACCCACGATATAACATTTCATAATATCTCATGTGTGAACTTTGCTCATTGATTTCATCTCTTAATCAATTTATCACTTATTTAGCATTACTTTTAGGAAATGTTAAATCCTAGTCCATCTTAATTCTTACACCAAACACATTTTGGACTCAATCTCTCTATCATTATTTATTATCAAGAGAATGAAATATAATTTAATATTGACCTACAGTAAATTTAATTTGGAAGAGAATCTTTTGGAGGAACAAACATATTCTAGAGCCCTGAAGAATTAACTCAATTAGTACTAGAAAGAACACAAGCCTTAGAGCATATAGAAATCTTTGGCCAACTAATCTGATGTCATATAAAATAATAGATACAAATAGATATGAATGTCTTTGAAAAACCTAGATATGAGGCACAAGTAAGGTATAATTTGTACTATCCATGCTACAGTTCCTTCCTTTGGTATAGATGATTAAAATTTGAAATTTTAGGGGTTCCTGGCTGGCTCAGTCAATAGATCATGCAACTCTTGATCTCAGGGTTGTGAGTTCAAACCCCACATTAGGTGAGGAGCCCACTTAAAAAAAAAAAAAGAGGGATGCCTGGGTGGCTCAGTTGGTTAAGCAGCTGCCTTCGGCTCAGGTCATGATCCCAGCGTCCTGGGATTGAGTCCCGCATCGGGCTTCTTGCTCAGCAGGGAGCCTGCTTCTCCCTCTGCCTCTGCCTGCCACTCTGTCTGCCTGTGCTCGCTCTAACCAATAAATAAATAAAATCTTAAAAAAAAAAAAAAAAGAAAGAGATTTTTCTTAAAGGAAAAAAAGAGAGATTCTCCCTTACCTAAGGAACCTATCTGCATAATAAGACAACTTTTATTTTTCCAAACACCTCCTTTCACCTTCCTTGGAATTGCCTTTCTCATCTTTGTATCATCAGACCCTACCCCTCTCCTTGCTCATATAAGTTTCATGTTGCCTCATTGTCTTTGGAATTTCATGTCCTTGTGGATTCCCCGAACGACTATTAAGTTTGATTTTCCCCTGTTAATCTGTCTCATGTCAGTTTGCTTCTGAGTCTGGCTAGAAGCACCATAGTCCGGGAGAAGGCCTTCCTCCTTGACACCTTCCGAGTTTGCTAATTTAGGTGTTATTTCTCTGATAAAAATAAAATATATATTCCAAGCTAAGTTTTGACTTCTCTCACTTAAGCCATTTGTTGAAATTTATTATAAGGGGGTGCCTGGGTGGCTCAGTGGGTTAAAGCCTCTGCCTTTGGCTCAGGTCATGATCCCAGAGTCCTGGGACTGAGCACCGCATCGGGCTCTCTGCTCAACAGGGAGCCTGCTTCCCTTCCTCTCTCTGCCTGCCTCTCTGCCTGCTTGTGATCTATCTGTCAAATAAATAAATAAAAATCTTTAAAAAAAAATCCTGTAGAGCATGATTGCATGGCTATAAAATTGAAAAGAAAAAAGAAATTTATTATAAGTTCTTTTAAAGAGGTGGGAAGGATATTGACATTTGTCGCACCTATTGTGTTCTAGTGACTATGCTAGGTGTTTTAGGCGCAGTATCTCATTTAATCCTCCCAACAACTGAGAGAATGGTATTAGCTTCCTTAATTTACAGCCAGAGGAAACAGAATTCAGAGTTAATTCCTAAGGATAAGCTAGCGCTTACCTGGGTACCTGGGTGGCTCAGTGGGCTAAGGCCTCTGCCTTCGGCTCAGGTTCTGATTTTGGGCTCCTAGGATCAGCCTCCACGTCAGGCTCTCTGCTCCGTGGGGAGCCTGCTTCCCCTTCTCTCTCTGCCTGCCTCTCTGTCTACTTGTGATCTCTGTCGGTCAAATAAATAAAATCTTAAAAAAAAAAAAAAAAAGAATCTTACCCCTTAAAAAGCATGTTCTAATACCTCTAAAATGTGTTTTGAATCTGCAGTTCTGGTCTTTATAACCTTATTGAAACTTTCCTGCCAAATCTAACCAAATTTTATTTTATTTTATTGCTTGGATTTTATGTATTTATTTGAGAGGGACTGAGAGCCAGAGAGATCACAGAGGGAGAGGGACAGGAAGAAGCAGACTTGCCACTGAGCAGAGAGCCCAGTGTGAGACTCAGTCCCAGGATCCTGAGATCATGACCTGAGCTGAAGGCACTTAACCAACTGAGCCCCTCTAACCAAATTTTAGAAGTACTAACTTCTTAGGCAAATCCTAAACTAAATCCTAAACATATGTACTAAGAAAATAAGCATTTTTATTATTTATGAGTCAGCAGAGACTCATAACATACCATAATTTTAACTTTTTATAATTCTTTTAGAAAATGTAGTGTAGATTTCATGTAATATTCAGATGACTCAGTGTAGAATAGTGAAAAATATTATTCTGGGCTGGTATTCTGGAAACTGGGGTGTTCTGGTCCTAGCTCCACCATTAGATTGAAGAGTAGTGATTTAACTATGTTTGGGGTTTTTTTTTTTTTAAGATTTTATTTATTTGTTTGTTAGAGAGTGAACACAGGCAGAGGCAGAGGGAGAAGCAGGCTCCCTGCCAAGCAAGGAGCCCAATGTGGGACTCGATCCCAGGACCCCGGGATCATGACCTGAGCCGAAGGCAGCCGCTTAACCAACTGAGCCACCCAGGTGTCCCTATGTTTGGGTTTTTTATTCAACTGAAAAATGAGGAGTTGGATGCATTATTTATTTATTTATTTATTTTCAAGTAAGCTCCTGGCCCAGTGAGGAGCCCGGTGTAGGGCTTGAACTCATGGCCCTAAGATCAAGACCTGAGCTGAGATCAAGTGTCAGACACTTAACTGACTAGGTGCTAGGTGCTTCTGCATGAATTATTCTTCAAGAGTTCTTCAAGCTTAAAAATTTCATGATTCTAAGTGCTTTTTGTAGGAAACATATGAAGAATTCAGGAAGGAAAGAGGTTGCAGTTGTTAAGAAAGCTAGCGTTGTTGACAAAAAGTCATTGTGTGAAACTGAGTGGCTAGGAATAAGGACAAAGGAATGCATCTGTGACTTCATTTAAAGAATAAAGAGATTTTTAGATGAGTAGAAAACTTTTTGACCCAGATCCTGAGATAATGTAGGGCTATATAAAATATACACACATACACTTACAGCTCCCTAATTTGATTTATAAATCCACATGTCCTTAATCTTAACAAAACATCACAATACATCACTATTTTAAAGGGATCAATTTATAAGAAATACACAAAGGTCATATTTAATAGAACTTTCATATATTTGAAACTGAAAATTCTATTATATGAAAGCTGTAGAATCCTTCTCCAGAGTGCAGTTAGGCTTGAAATTTTACCCATAGATTTTATATGAAATATATATCTAGTTTCTAAATAACTTTCTTCAAAACCATAAACATAAAAAATGCTCACTAAATAAATTGGAATCCTCACTTAAGTTTATCTTTAAACAGTAAGCCCTGTATTTTAAACACACTATAGTTTAAAAATTTTAAATTAATATGTATAACATACTTACCAGAAACACAAAGTATACTCTAGTGACATATATCTGTATCTTGCCTGAAAACTAATTGAAAAGAGAAGCATTCAACCGGTGAAAAATTTTGATCCAGATTCCTCCCTAAAATAGTCAGAATACAGTTTAAGCTGAATAAAATTACCTTCAGTTTGCTGAATCAGCATATTCCTTATGCAGATTCAACATTACCTAGCTTTTTAGAAGTTTAGCTGAATTTTCAGAAGTTTTGTGCAGAATTGCCTTTGAGTGGGACTGAAAAGCATCCAGAACTTCCCTGCAAAAAAATATCTCATCTGAACATTATTTCTCACTTAAAAAAAATTCTTTAATAACATCCTAAAGAAACTCTTAGAGCCTTTGAGTTTGAACATCATGACAAACTGAGGACCCTAGGAACAATGAAAAAGATGCATCAGTCTTGCTCAGTTTAAAACAAAGTCATATTAAAATGACCTACAAATAGCTCTTGACAGGAAAGTATTCAGTTTAATTCTGTTTTAAAAAGTTATTTTAATTCCCAGATAAATTCATATGTCAGCTGCTATGTTAATTGATGCCCGGAAGATATGTGCATTTAATTCAATCCAATATTAATAACTAAGAGGGGAGTTTGGTAACCAAAATAAATATAAAGGGATTGGTAACTTTGATTTTAAATGACACAAATTACTTGAAAATAAATTAATTGCATCAGTGGAAGAGAGGGGTAAAAGAATTATTTTAAAATATAATATAAAGGGAAGATCCAAATATTCTTTAACTTAAAAAGTTTTTCAAACCTAATAGGCATGACAAAACCTGTCTTCATTCCTTTCTATTCAGCTCAGCGAGTACTTTTGAGCTCCAATAGTTAATCAGTTACCAGATTCCACAATCTTTGTTTTTCACACTCCCCAATTCTTACTGTGAACTGTTCCTGTAATGTACTTAGGATCACCAGGCAGGCCAACACTATTTTTTTATGCCTTGAAAAGGCAATTATTATCATATTCACAATTAGGTTTACCATATAAAATTGTTACCATATAGCAACAGCCTATAAAACATAATAGTATATTATCAAAGAAGTAGATGGCTTAAGATGAATCATTAATAGGTGAATATATTTATCAAAATTATTCAACCCAGCTTTCTTCATGACTATAGCCATGCCCAACTTACATAAAAGTATAGCAAAAGTCTAGTGTATTATATACCAAATAATATTTATCTAAACAAATTAATGAACTTACATATATCATGAAACAATATCTAACCAACTTTACAGAAAAGGTATAATCCAGGTATTATCATATTAAAAATAGATATCTGTTTAAACAACATTTCTTAGTTTAACCTTCAAAAAGTGCATAGAAAATTGAGGATATAAAAAACATGTTAACTTACCTTTCAATTTATTTAGAAACTCTCTGCTCTGGGTCAAAAGCATAAGGTGTTTCACTTCTGATTTCTGAAGCTACGAACTTTAACCATAAATCAGAGGAAGCCACCTCTCTGGACCATGCTAGAGTTTGCTAGACACTACTGCTATGTGGAAGAGTTCTACTGCATCTAAGCTATATACAGTGTGCAATGGATAACCTAATATGCCTTTCATTTAACTGGCTGGGCAGGTTTCTACCGTCTGTGGAACATGGAATCAAACCAGAATATGTTGGCATAACAGGCCAGTCAAACCGGTTCTTCTGTAGACCCAGAACCTGTCCAACCAGTCTGCATCAAAGGCTAGCCCAACAAGCTGCAGCGGCTCAGCTCTGCTAAGCTTGTATGGGTGAGTTATCCCCACCTCCCATCAACTCCCGACAAACTACTCAGAATGTTGTAGCCTCCAGCAAAATAATTCAGAGTTCTAGTGGGAGGGATAGATCTATGTCAGGCATAGCAAAAGTCCATTGTTACAAACCTCTCATTGTAGATACTTGAGTATCTATCAGCCTCAGAGGTAGGTAATCCTTTTTAAAATGTACTCCAGGGCTTTCTGCAGATTAAAGCCTCTAGAGAGAGATTATCTACAATGAAGAAGAATCCATAATGCCTGAGCTCTTCCACTAGTCCGCTTGGCTCTGCTTGGTCTAGCTTAGCCTTGAAAGGGAGGTTCATATTCCCCACAAGGGTAGTGGCCCTGAGAACTAGAAGGAAGAATTTCTAGAGGGAGGAAAACAAGGTATAGGTTGATCAGATGTTTGCCTGGGTATGTTATCTTCCTTGTACTCAAATGATCCTCATATCATTCCAGTCTAGAGCTGGAAAAACTCCTGTTTCTACAGGCTAGGACACTTTGAAGGGTTTTACTTTGGATATTCAACAGTTGAACACAAATCATTGATACCTACTAGTGCCAGGACTGTGCCAGGTACAGGGTTACAAAGTATAAAAGAAAAGTTTAGTAAGAGAGGGGAGCAGTGTCCAAGTTCCCAGTTAAGTATGCCTAGTAATCTTTTGGAAGGAAGAAATAAACAACAGATGATTGTATTTTGACAGAAATTGTTGTATTAAGAGGGATCAAGTGAGATTTGTTCTCATAATATTTGCTTATTTAGAAACAGCCTTTCCTATCTACTGATGCAGTGATTCTCAAACTTTCCTACTTGAGTATCACCTGAAGTGCTGATTATGAACAGATCACTGGGCCTTACCTCTGGAGATTCTGATTCTGAAGGCCTGAATGTACCTCAGCACTCTGGTGATCTGCTGCCACTGTTGAGGGACCATAGGCCCAAACTCCATGATCAGTTTCTTTTATATATTAAAAGTTGCCATATTTACTTTTATATCACCAATGTCTAGAACACCGACACTTAGCATTTAGTAAATGCTTATTAAGTAAATATCTACTCAGGCCCAGCACTTGCTAGATCCTAAGGAATCACAACTGGTAACTATTATGTGAATGAAACTGCATTAAGTACTATAATTATAATAATTGAGGTAGGAGCACAGAACAGGGAGCAAGTATGATTGAGTATGGGAAAGATTTCACAAAGGAGATTGGTTTAGAAACTTTCTTTTTTAACCATGACCAAAGATTGCTATCTGCAGGATAACAAAAGGTTGAGGGAACAATAAAAAGAATGTCTTTGATTTGATACAGTAATAAAAGCTTTAAAAGTACTGGAGGACACCATGACCTCAAGACTTGTAATAAGGTTATTTTCAGCAAGTTTTTCCACAAATGATCAAAGAATAAAAATCTAGGGTTTGTGGGATGGATTGTCTCTGTTTCAGCTATTCACCTCTGACATTATAGCACAAATGCAGGCATAAACCAGAGTCAAGGAATGGGTGTGGCTATATTCCAATAAAACTTTATAAAAACAGGTGATAGGCTGGATTTGATGAGTAGGCTATAGTTTGCTGACCCATGCTCTAGAGTGAAATGTGTATAATTGGTTAGGAAAATGGACTTTGGGAGTTGGAAAGACTTGGTTGGTTTCCATCCCAATTTTGTTCCATTAAATTAGTTTTGTTACATGAATTAAATATGTTTTACTTATAAAATGTGAATGAAAATAATAGTACCTACCCTCTAGAGTTACTGAAAGCTTCAACTACTATAATTCATGTGAGGTATTATCCCAAATCAGTAAAGGCCCCATAAAATGTCAGCTAAAAGTAAAACTTGTTAAATATGGTAGTTAAGCATGTGAATGTTTATTTCTATTTTTTTTAAAAGATTTTATTTATTTGTTTGACAGAGAGAGAGAGAGACCACAAGTAGTCAGACAGGCAGGCAGAGGGGGAGGGGGAAGCAGTCTCCCTGCTGAGCAGACAGCCCAATACGGGGCTCGATCCCAGGACCCCAAGATCATGACCTGAGCCGAAGGCAGAAGCGTAACCCACTGAGCCACCCAGGCTCTCCTCTATTAATTTTTTTTTTAAGATTTTATTTATTTGACAGGGAGAGAGAGAGAGAGAGAGCACAAGCAGGGAGAACAGCAGGCAGAGGGAAAGGGAGAACCAGGCTCCCTGCTCAGATATGGGACTAGATCCCAGGTTCCTAGGATCATGACCAGAGCCTCAGGCAGATGCTTAACTGACTGAGCCACCCACATGCCCTGTTTTTTGAAAGTCCTACTCAAATGGCAGTAAAGAACTGATAGCATGAGCTCTTAAGGATAAAAAAGAATGAGAAACGTAGCAGACAAGAGATGTCCATAAATTTTGGAAGAAGGAATGAGGATGAGTGGTGATTGATTTAGCGGAACAGAGAAAGAGGAATGTATTTGTAATAATAAAAGCAACTTTATCTCTGTTGCAGAATTCTAAGTAATGTTGGGGATTAAAGGCACAAGATGCCTCTAAATAGTCTTGGGCAGTTGGTGAGGGGTAGGCGGTTTGAAATGGAAGGATTGGTTAAAAATCTGCTTAAGGAGCAGTTTGCTCCCTAGGTCCCTTTCCTAGTCCAGGTGCCTGGAAACTGCCCCTTCTTCAACCTTAAGAGAAGATCAGTGGGAGTTATTGATTGATCATGAGAGAGATTGTCCCAAGTTGGTTCTGATCTTGAGGATATTAAGCAGACGTGAGAGTGATGATAAAATACCAAACTGAAAGCAATGTGATTGTGTTTATTTCCTATGGCTACTATAACAAATTACCACAAATTTAGTGGTTTAAATGGGCACAAATTTATTATCTTATAGTTCTGGAGGTTGGAAATCCAAAATGGGTCTCAATGGGCTGAAGTCAGGGTGTCAGTCTCCTTTTTGAAAGCTAGGAGAGAATTTGTTTTCTTGTCTTTTCCAGCTTCTAGAGGCTGTTTGCATTTTGTGGGTCATGGCCCCCTTCTATCTTTAAAGCCAGCAATGGCCAGTCACTCATGCTACATCTTTCTGACATTGACTCTTTGGCCTTCCACCTTTAAATCCAACCATGTTATCCAGGGTGATCTTCCCATTTTAAGGTCAGCTGATTATCAACTTTAATTTCATCTGCAAATTTAATTCTGCCACATAACATAAAATATTTACAAGTTCCTGAGATAAGGATGTGGACATCTTTGAGAGACCATTATTCTGCCTACGGCAGAGATTAAGTCAAGGTCTCTGTATTGAGTGGTGAGATACGCAGGTCCAGTCTTCTGGTAGGCTTCTGAATGCTAGCAACTAGGTTTATACTTCTCACTCAGGAAGCAGAAAACTGGAGAGTTTATCACAAGAAACTCTCAAAACTCTCATTACCATAATGTAGTAGTTATTAACCAGGGATGATTTTGCCCCCAGAGGACATTTGGCTATGTCTGGAGAACATTTCTATTGTAAACAACTGGGGGAAGTGGGGAAGAGGTGTGCTACTGGCATCTAGTGAGTAGGGGCCATGGATACTACTAAATATCTTAACAATGCACTGCATTACATCCTTCCTTGTCCTTACCCCCCAAAATAATTATCTGATCCTAAATGTCAATAGTGCCAATGATGAGAAACCCTACCCTAATGTTAAGACAAATAGTCAACATCACCCTGATATAAATTAATAAATCTTACCTAGGCACACAGAGTTGCAAATCGGCATTTTTATTCCTCTTTTTTTTTTTTTAAGATTTTATTTATTTGGCAGAGATCACAAGTAGGCAGAGAGGCAGGCAGAGAGAGAGGAGGAAGCAGGCTCCCTGCTGAGAAGAGAGCCTGATGTGGGGCTTGATCCCAGGACCCTGGGATCATGACCTGAGCCAAAGGCAGAGGCTTAACCTACTGAGCCACCCAGGCGCCCCTTTATTCCTTTTAAGATACAGAGAGCATGTAGCATGAAAGAGATAAAAAGAAACCAATAGATAAAATGAATTTACAGAAAACAGTCAATGTTGGGAGCAGAATGATAATTTTTAAAGAAACTACTATATTAATATCTTCAAAGAAATAAGATACTGATGACTTAAAACAAGAACAGAAGGCTATCTAGAAGTGGAACTTTGGGAGAATAAAAAAGGAGATACTGGAAAGTAAAAATATGATAGTAGGAATAAAGTCTATAGGCATTAGAAGATGAAGCTGAGGAAATCTACTAGAAACAAAAATTAAGAAGCTATTGAGGGATGTGGTACAAATAAGAGAAAATTAAGGAAGATGAGATCACGGAATCCAGAAGCATGGATGGAGATATCAGTCCCAAAACCACAGTACCATGCAGATTGCTGTGTGCCAGTAAGGTATTGAAGACTCTGTGATTTTTACCTCAAATTTGAAGTGCTATGACTGAGGGAAAGAAGGGAAGATTAGGAGGGGAGGAGAGAGTGAGGGAGAGGATAGGAGGGAGGGAGATGTGAATATGACTGGTTGGGGGCATAAAATTTAAATTTGAAACATTAAAAAAATGCATGTGTTCACTTGCTTCACCATTAACCAAGGGTTAATGTTCAAAGATCATAAAATGAGGAAGGCGATCAAACTGTACAAGTACAAACTTGCACTGCAGAAAAAGTTTGCACAAACATATCTGGCAGTATTCATAAGGAAGGGTTTGCAACATACTATCCAATAGCTAGTAAAATTTGATCACTGTAAAATTAAAAGCATGTTTCACCCATATAAGCCCACATGAAGAAACCTGATTTTGAGCTTGCCTCAGTTACTCTCAGTTACTCTTATGTAAACATGAATTAGTTATTTACCATCCTGAACCTGGGTTACTTCATTTATTAGCTGAGGGAGTTTGATTGCATATATTCTTTAAAAAAAAAATTGTATTTATTTATTTATTTGAGAGAGAGAGAGAGAGGGAGAGAGAATGCGAGAGTGAGGGGAGGATTTAAGGGAGAGGGAGAGAGAGAGAGTCTCAAGCAGACTCCACATTGAGCATGGAAACTGACTTGGGGCTTGATTTCACAAACCTGAGATCATGACCTGAGCCAAAATCAAGAATCAGGCTGACCGCACCACACAGGGCCTCTTTTTTAAGTAGGTACAGGGCTTGAACTCACAACCCTGAGATCTAAGACCTGAGCTGAGATTGAGTCACGCTTAACTGACTGAGCCACCCAGGTGCCCTGGATATATTCTAAATATCTATTCAGTTCCACACTTTTATTCTAAAGTTCTTTTGAAAAAATGAACAATTCAAAAAATGGAGCAAAAGCAAAATAGACCAATCAAGGAGACATTTTGCAGAAAAACAATTTAAAAATACAAGTTAAATTTAGGTCGTGTTCTCCAAAGGCTGACACTGAGATATGGATTCAGGTCCAAGTGATTAATTAGAGTTGTGTGATAATATGAAATCAGCAAGGTAGTCAGGGAGGCAAGACAAGAAAGGAGAATACAAAAAGATAGGCTATGATTTCAACATCAGCCTAGTCCCAGGGAGCTCCAGAGTGTAAATTACAAAGAAAGAGTTTATCTCACCTGAAAGCAGAGGAACTAGGCTTTCATACCCTGAACAAGTTACCAGCTTCTGGGTACTCCAGGGATTTATAAACTTCTAGGTACTTTTACCTCTCTGTGAGAAGTGGCTCTCGTAACCTATGAATATTCCTTTGAAGAAGGTTACAGGTGCTATAACATTAAGAGTGAAGTGTTAAGACTTCTGCTTCCACCCAAGATGGAAGTTATAGGAATAGGATTTACCCTACCATCTGAAAAGACAACAAGGACAAAAATGTGTAAAACAAAGGTTTTCAAGACAGTGTATATCAATCAACAAAAAATAGTTATCTCTAGGGGCGCCTGGGTGGTTCAGTGGGTTAAGCCTCTGCCTTTGGCTCAGGTCATGATCTCAGGGTCCTGGGATCGAGCCCCGCATTGGGCTCTCTGCTTGGCAGGGAGCCTGCTCCCCCACCCCCACCCCTGCCTGCCTCTCTGCCTACTTGTGATCTCTCTCTCTGTCAAATAAATAAATAAAATCTTTAAAAGAAAAATAGTTATCTCTAAGAGAGTAAACAAGTTGAGTTCTGTCAAGTTGGATAAAAATGCAAAACCCAATTTTATACTGTCCTCAGTAAACATACTTTAGATCTAGAAACCCAAATAAGTTAAAAGTTAATGGATAGAAAGAGATATACCATGCTAATATTTATCAAAAGACATCTGGGGTGGTATATTAATATCAGACAAAATAGGTTTTTAGATCAGAGGATTTTACAGGGAACCTGGCTGGCTCAGTCAGAAGAGTGTGTGACTCTTGATCTTGGGGTTCTAAGCTTGAGCCCCACATTGGGTGTAGAGATTACTTAAAAATAGATCAGATAATGTTACAGAGGATAAAAAGGGTCATTTCAAAATAAAGGGGTTAATTCATCAAGGAAACCTAATTTACATATTTATGCATCTAATCATATAAATAAAAAGTACATGAAACAAAAGCTGATAGTACTGAAAGGAAGAGAGAACAAATGCATAATTATATTTAGTAATTGTATCTGGGAATTTCAACACCCATTTCTCAGTAATTGATAGAATAAGTAGAAAGGAAATCAGATTTAACACTATGAGACCACTTGATATAATTGATATTTATTTATTTATTTATTTAATATAATTGATATTTATAGATCACAGCCTAAATAAATTGAATTCACATTTCTTCAGGTGTGTAATGGAACATTTACTAAGTTAGACCATATTCTGAGTACTAAAAAAAGTCTTACATTTAAACAGATTAGAACTATACAAAGTATGTTTTCTGACCACAGTGGAACTAAAATAGAAGTCAGTAAAATAATGATGTGTGGTGGGGCGCCTGGGTGGCTCGGTGGGTTAAAGCCTCTGCCTTCGGCTCAGGTCATGATCCCAGGGTCCTGCAATCGAGCCCTGCATCAGGCTCTCTGCTTGGCGGGGAGCCTGTTTCCTCCTCTCTTTCTGTTTGCTACTCTGCCTACTTGTGCTCTCTGTCTGTCAAATAAATAAATAATAAAATCTTAAAAAAAAAAAAAAAGAATGATGTCTGAAAACCCCAAATATTTGTAAACTAAGTAACATACTCCTAAATAACTAATGGGTCAATGATGAAATAAAACAGGAAATTAAGAAGCACTTTGAAATAAATGAAAGTAAAAGTACAAAATATTAAAATTTGTAAGGTAAATATATATTTAAATTCAGAGTGCTCGAATGTAATGGTGGTAGGTAAATCACCTTTAAATCTAGTAAGAAGGCTAGAAGACAAAAGTATTAAAAATAACTATAATTATAGTAGTCTGTTAATGGATACATAAGGTAAAAAGATGTAAATTGTGACATCAAAAACAATGTTGGTGGGAGAGAGAGTAAAAATATAGAGCATTAGTATGTGTTCGAAGTTAAGTTAGTTGCTATCAAATTAATATAGACTGCTGTAACTATAAAATGTTTTATGTGAGTCTTGTGGCAACCACAAAGCGAAGACTTATAGTAGTTACATACACAAAAGATAAAGGAATCTAAGCATTGCACTACAGAAAATCACCAAACCACAAAGAAAGGGAGCAAGAGAAGAAAGGAGCAAAGGAAATTTAAGACAAGCAGGAACAATTAACAAAATGGCAATAGGGAATCCACTTTTATCAATAATTATTTTAAATGTAGATGGACTAAATTCACCAATGAGAAGACACAGAGTGGCTAAATGGAAAAACAAACAAGATCCAACTACGTGCCTACAAGAGACTTACATCATTTTTAAGGGGATACATAGACTGAAAATGAAGGGATGGAACAAGATATTCCATGTAAGTGGAACCAAATGCAAGCAGGGATTGCTATGCTTATATGACAAAATAGATTTCAGTCCGAAACTTAAACAACAAAGAAGGTCATTATGTAAAAATAAAGGAAGCAATTCATCAAAAAGATATAACAATTATAAATATTTATACACCCAACATCGGAACACCTAAATATATAAAGGAAATATTAACAGATCTGAAAGGAGAAATAGACAGCAATACAATAATAGTAGGGGACTTATACATTTATGGGCAACTAATTTATGACAAAGGAACCAAGAAAATACAATGGGGATAGGACAGTTTCTTCAATAAATGCTGTTGGGGAGACTGGACAGCCACATGCGAAAGAATGAAAATAGACCCTTATCGTATACCACACACATAAATCAATTCAAAATAGATTACAGGCTTGACTAAAAACATGAAACCATGAAACTCCTGGAAGAAAACATAAGCAGTAAGCAACTTAACAGTAGTCTTGGAAAATAATTTTTTAGATTTGACATCAGATACAAAGGTAATAGAAGCAAAACATTAATAAGTGGAATGCACCAAACTAACAAACTGTATGTTGTTCTGTCTATTTGAAAGTTTTAAAGTGTTAGAGAGTTGGGGTGCCTGGGTGGCTCAGTTGGTTAAGCATTACCTTTGGCTTAAGTCATGATTCCGGGGTCCTGGGATCCAGCCCCACATCGAGCTCTCCTAGGGAGCCTGCTTCTCATTTTCCCTCTGCCTGCTGCTCCCCTTGCTTATGCACTCTCTCTCTGTCAAATAAATAAATGAAATCTTTAAAAAAAGTCTTAGAGAGTGTATCTTAAAAGTTCTCATCATGAGAAAATTGTAACTATGTACTGTGATGGATGTTAACTAGACTTATTGTGATGATTATTTTGCAATATATACATATATCAAAACATCATGTTGTGCACCTGAAACTCATAAAATGTTATATGTCAATAATATGTATGTGTATTTATTTTTATATTTATATATTTGTATATTATCTATAGCAATATAATATTAATTATATTAAATTTGGGGATTTAAATTTGGGATATATATTATATTTATATATAATATAATATAAAAATATATATTATAACATGTGTATTATAATATAATATATAAAATATACATATTTTAGCCTTCTTATATATATATTTAAGATTTATGTAAGTATTTAGAGAGTATGAATTGGGGGAGGAACAGAGGGAGAAGGAGAAAGAGAGAAGCAGACTTTCCACTGAACATGGAGACCAATGTGAGGCTCGATCCCATAACCCTGAGATCGTGACCTGAGCTGAAATCAGGAGTCAGATACTCAACTGGCTGAGCAACCCAGGTGCCCCAATTATATTTCAGTTAAAAAACAAAGTGAAGTCAGAGCCTATGTCTCCCTTGTTTTGCATTGTACCTCCAATACCTAACATAGGATCTGCCTTACATAGAGTGAGCATTGAATAAATACATGTTGCATGAATTTGAACCAAGCTATATTTGACTTGGTGATTGGAAAAAAAATTTTTTTTTCTCTAAGCGTTAGTCTCGCTGTCTGTAAAATGAGGGCTATGGGCTGGACACTCTCTAAGGTTCTTTTTGGATTTGTCATTTTATGGTTTACTTTCCTTAAACTTCAGTCCCACTCTCAGTAACATTTCTCATTGATGAAAAAAATAGTAGGGGACTTCACTTTCTTGCTTTCAACGGTTGATAGGCTATCTGGACAGAAGATCAATAAGGAGCACTGGGCTAAACCTCGTATTTGATTATTTGGACCTAACAGACATACACAGAACATTCAATCCATATTTGACTAGATGGACCTAGCAGACATACACAGGACATTCCATCCAACAGCAGAATATACATTATTCTCAAGTGTACATAGAACATTCTCCAAGAAGCCTTAGCAAATATAAGAGGACCAAATATCTTTTCTGACTATGCTGGTATGAAACTAGTTATCAATAACAAGAGGAAAAATAAAAAAATTTGCAAATGTGTGGAAATTTAATAACACACTCCTGAACAATCAGTGGTGGGTCAAAGAAGCAATCAAAAGGGAAATTAATAAATCATGAAACAAATGAAAATGGAAACACAGCATATCAAAATTATGGGGTACAGCAAAAGCAGTTCTAAGGGGGAAGTTTACAATGATAAATGCCTGCATTAAGAAAAAAGAAAGTTTTTTTTTTTTTTTTTTTTAAGGAGGCTTCAAGCCCAATGTAGAGCTTGAACTCATGATTCAGAAATCAATAGTCAGATGGTCTACTGACTGAACCAGCCAGGTGCCCCAAGAATAAAAGAAAGATTTTAAATAAACAATGTAACTTTGCATCTCAAGAAAAAGAACAAACTGAGTCCAGAATTAATAGAAGGAAGGAAATAATTGGAGCAGAAATAAGTGAAAGAGAAACAAAAAGGCAGTGGAAATATCAAAGAAATTATGAGTTGGTTTTTTTGAAAGATAAAATAATTGACAAACCTTTAGTTTGACTAAGAAAAAAAGAGAACAGGCTCAAAATCAGAAATGAAAGATGAGATATTAAAACTGATAACAATTACTAAGGATCATAAGAAACTAATGTGAACAATTATAATCTAACACAACAAATAACCTACAAGAAATGGGTAAGTACTTAGAAGCATACAACCTATCAGTATTGAAGCACAAAGAAGAGAAAATCTGAAGAGATGAATCACTAGTAAGGGAATTGAATCAGTAATCAAAAAACCTCTTAACAAAGAAAAGCCCATGATGAAGTGATTTCACTAGTGAATTCAACCAGACATTGAAAGAAAATTAATACCAATCCTTCTTCAAATCTTTTAAGACTGAAGAGGAGGGAATACTTCCAAACTTCTTTTATGAAACCAGAATTACCCTGCAAGAAAAGATTATAGGCCAATATCTCTGATGAACATAGATGCAAAAATTCTTAATAAAATATTAGCAAACCAAATTCAATAGTACATACAACTTGATCAAGTGGGATTTATTCCTAGGATTCAAGGATGGCTCAACATATACAAATCAATAAATTTGATACACCATATTAACAAAATGAAGGATAAAAATCATATGATCAGCTAAATAGATGCAAAAAAGCATTTGACAAAATTCAGCATTGTTTTATGATAAAAAATTTCATCAATATGACAAACTCACAGCTAACAGTACTCTATAGTGAAGAGCTAAAAGTTTGTCTTCTAAGATCAGGAGCAAAACAAAGATTCCCATTCTTACCACTTTTATTTAACATAGTACTGGAAGTCCTAGCCAGAGCAATTAGGCTAGAAAAAAGAAATTAAGAGCAGCAAAATAAAAAGGCAAGAAGTAAAATTGTCTCAGTTTGAGGTGACATATTACATATAGAAAACCCAAAGACTCCACCAAAAAACTGTTAGAACTAATAAATGAATTCAGTAAAGTTTCAGAATACAAAATCAATATTAAAAAAATCAGTGGTGTTTCTATACACTAACACCTAACTAACAGAAATTGAAATTAAGAAAACGGTCTCATCAAAAAGAATAAAGTACTCAGGAATAATTTACTGAAGGAGGTCAACTATGAAACATTGATGAAAAAAATTGGAAAGATATTCTGTGCTTGTACATTGGACTATTATTAAAATATTCATACTAGTCAAAGTAGTCTACAGATTTGATGTAATCCCTACCAAAGTTCCAATGACATTTTTCACAGAAATAGAACAAACAATTGTAAAAATTTGTATGAAACTACAAAAGACCCTGTGAGAAAGAACAAAGCTGGAGGCATCATGCTTGCTGATTTCAAACTATATTGCAAAGTATAGTAATCAAAACAATATGGTATTGATATAGATCAATTGAACAGAATACTGAGCCCAGAAATAAATCCACACATATATGATCAATTATGACATAGGAGCCAAGAACATACAATTAGGAATGCATAGTCTTTTCAATAGTGTTGGGAAAACTGGACAGCCCCATGCGAAAGAGTGAAGCTAGACTGCTCTTATACCATAAACAAAAATTAACTTAAAATGGATTGAAGAATGTAAGAGTTTAAACTGTAAAACTCCTGGAAGAAAAAATAGGGGGAAAGCTCATTGACATTGATCTTGCCCATTATTTTTTTTCTTTTTGGATTTGAAACCAAAAGCAAAGGAAACAAAAACAAAAATAAGTAAGTGGGACTATATCAAACTAAAAAGTTTCTGCACAGCAAAGGAAACGATCAAACAAAATGTAAAGATAATGTACTAAATGGAAGAAAATATTTGTAAACCACATATCTGCTAAGTGATTGGTATCCAAAATATACAAAGAGCTCATACAACTTGTAGCAAAGACACATAAAACATAAATATATATGGACAAAGGACTTGAAGAGACATTTTTCCTAGAGAAGACATACAGCTAGCCAATAGGTACATGAAAAGGTGCTCAACATTACTAATTACCAGGGAAATGCAACTCAAAACCATAATGAAATATCACCTCACAACCTGTTAGTGTGGCTATTATTCAAAAGACAAGAGAGGGGCGCCTGGGTCGCTCAGTTGGTTACGCATCTGAGTCTTGATTTAGGCTCAGGTCATGATCTCAGGGTTGTGAAATTGAGCCACACTTTGGGCTCTGTACTGGGTGTGGAGTCTGCCTAATATTCTCTCTCTCTCCCTCTCCTTCTGCCCCTCCCCCTTCAAAAAGAAAAAGACAACAGATAACAACAACTAGTGTGGATGTAGAGAAGAGGAAACCCTCATGCACTGTTGGTGGGAATGCAAACTGGTACAAGTATGAAAAAAAAAAGTAGTTGCTGGAGAACTGAGTGATTGGGAAAATAGAAGAGGCTGGTAAAAGGGTGCAGACTTTCACTTATAAGATGAATAAAGCCCAGGAAGTTCTGTTATGGGCAAAATGCTATACAAAGAGCATTACATGCTACAGAGAAATCATTCATGAAAGGTGCCAGGTTCTTTTTTTTCAATGAGGTAAACTTCATTACTTCATTGTTGTTTTATTTTAAGAAATTGCCATAGCCACCCCAACGCTCAGCAACCACCACCCTGATCAGTCAGGAGCCATCAACATGGAGGCAGTATCCTTTACCAGCAAAAAGTTAACTTAATGAAAGCTCAGATGATGGTTAGCATTTTTTAGTAATAAAGTAGTTTCAAATTAATGTATGTACATTGTTTTTTAAAATATGATGCTGTAGCACACTTAGACTATAGTATAGTGTAAATATAACTTTTATATGCACTGGGAAACCAGAAAAGTTATTTCATTTGCTTGATGGTGATACTGGCTTTATTGTGGTGATCTGGAGCCAAACCTCCAGCATCTGTGAACACTGGTGTTGGTTATTAAGACAATGTATGGGACACCTGGGTGGCTCAGTCTGTTGAGCATCTGCCTTTGGCTCAGGTGATTATCCCACGGTCCTGGGATCAAGTCCCGTATCTGGTTCCCTCCTCAGCAGGGAGCCTGCTTCTCTGTCTCCCTCTGCTGCCTCTCCCCCTGCTTGTGCTCTGTATCTCTCTGTCTCTCTCGACAAACAAGTAAATAAAATTAAAAAAGAAAAGATAATGTAATTTCTACCTCTGTTACTTTTGCTTTTTAGTGTTTAGGAGGAGAAAAATCCTCCCTATAGCAGCTCAGTTTAAGCAAGCAGATTAGCTGATTAGAATTGGGTTTTAATTCTAAATCCTCAGGAAGGAGAATCAGATTGATAGATGTTAGTATATATCCATCCCTGATCACTCAGTTTTGGCCAAGGTCAGGTTATTCAGCACATAGCAGGCTGATGGAGCCCATCCTTATTGACTAGAAGCGGTTTCCAGTGAAATGAGAGCAGGAGCTGGTCAGTTACCTTAAACAATATTTACCATTATAAAATTGGTATAGGGATGCCTGGGTGGCTCAGTTGGTTAAGCAGCTGCCTTCGGCTCGGGTCATGATCCCAGTGTCCTGGGATCGAGTCCCACATCAGGCTCCTTGCTCAGCAGTGAGTCTGCTTCTCCCTCTGCCTGTGCCTGCCACTCTGTCTGCCTGTGCTCGCTCCTATGTGCTCTCTCTCTATCTGACAAATAAATAAATAAAATCTTTAAAAAAAAATTGGTATAAAAACTATTTAGAATTAAATAGAAAAGAGAAATATGGTATATTTTCCAACTTAATTCCTAAAACTAACTACAGTAGTAAAATAAACCCTTGAGAATTTATGACTTAGAAAATTTTACAATTGAAAAGACTTGAAAGAAAAAGAACTTAAAATGGGTATTTTATATCTATATTTAATGTTGAAGTAATTGGTGTGCTTAAACATCCAATATGAAGTCATAGAACTACAAAGCAAAATGATTTATGGTTAAATATTGCATCTTGCTTTGTCTGAAATTACCTAAGTACTATATAGGTGCTAATGAATTCTCCAACTTGAGGAGACATGTAATGAAAATTGCATCATTCTTTGGTTCTGTGTGCTGCTGTAAGCAGTGATTTTTTTTTTCCACCCATACTTTTTTCCTTTAAATTGCTACCTTGTGCCAAATTAAGAGATATGAACTTGCAAATAGCTTCACTTTATGTTCTGCAATAATAACTAGACTCACCAAGGAAAGGTAACCTCAGACACCTTTATGAAATTTTGTATTTCATATTTCTTTTTATCACTTTATACCTGTGTCACTACAATTTGTTTTTTTCTGTGACACGTGTTAGAAGGAAATGTCCTATGTCTGAGGGTGTCATGACCACTGTGTTTAACGCCAGAGAAGTTGTGATTAGCTGGAAACATGCCTTGAGGTCATATTTTCTAAGTAACAACATGTCTTTACTTCTGGTTGGAGGGCAGTGGCAAGCTTCTCTTTTTATCCTTCCAAATCTTTTCTCCTGGGCATTATAGTATAGCAGTTAGGAGTCTGGGTTTCAGAATGAGAAAGGCCTGAATTCAAAACCCTGTTCAGCCATGTACTAGTTGTAATTCTTAGGTAAATTACTAGGCTTCTGAGCTTAGTTTCTTTATCTGTAAAGAGGGATAATAAGATTATTACAAGGATTAAATGGGATAATATTTGCAATGTGCTTAGCAAGAGCTTGGCACATAGTAAAAAAAAGTAGTAAGGACGGTTAAAAATAATACTTATTATTATCTTCAGTGCTAGTTCTGGGGAAACAAAGATACACTAAGGCATGGTCCTTGTCTTGAAGGAACTCATAGACCAACAAACAGAGTAGGGGACTCAGAAAGTATCACTGTAAATGTATCTTTATGTTGGAGAGGCACTTCCTACTTGATAGTTCTTGATATGTCCATTAAGATCTACATTATTATTATTTAATAATCTATAAATAAAATTTATTCTTAACTTTAGATTTTTTTTAAAGATTGTATTTATTTATTTGACACAGAGAGAGAGAACACGAGAGAGGGAACACAAGCACAGGGAGTGGGAGAGGGAGAAGCAGGCTTCCCGAAGAGCAGGAAGCCTGATGTGGGGTTCCGTCCCAGGACCCTGGGATCATGACCTGAGCCAATGGCAGAAGCTTAACAACTGAGCCACCCAGGTGCCCCTTAACTTTACTTTTTTTTTTTTTTTTAAGATTTTATTTATTTGACAGACAGAGATCACAAGTAGGCAGAGAGGCAGGCAGGGAGAGAGAGGAGGAAGCAGGCTCTCTGTGGAGCAGAGAGCCCGACGTGGGGCTCGATCCCAGGACCCTGGGATCATGACCTGAGCTGAAGGCAGAGGCTTTAACCCACTGAGCCACCCAGGCGCCCCCTTAACTTTAAATTTTAAGAGCATTATACTTAGAGCAAGTTATTGTAAACGACTCACTAGAACTGTAAGTGTTGGCATTTTTTCCCTTGTTCTTAGTTCCGTTCCAGTCACACAGGCTTTCAGGCTCTTTCTTGGGTACAAGGGAGAGATAAAGATTAAAAAGAAAAAAAAAGAAGCATAGTCAATCTAGAAGATTGCCTCTAGTACCAGATTTGGAGGTGGAGATGAGGGACTAAAATGTGAGATGCAAACCCAGGCAATCTATCTAGAATTGAGGCAAAGAAAAACAGGGTTAAGTCATTCAGTTGGTACCCAGAGCCAGATGTTTTCCAGGCACCTGTATCTGGGGAAGAGGGAACAGAGACACTAGGAATTCCAGAAGTCTGGGTAGAAGTTCAAACCAGCAGCCTGACCCTCACACAAACAGTCGAAGCTGGGGGTTAGGTAAGGTGAGAGAGGTAGAAAGAACAGCGCTACCATTGCTTTTGCCCAGTGGTGTCCAAGACTTTCTGTTGATCTTTATTTATACATTATATACAGGTACCTATATAATTGCAACTTTGTTAATAACAGTTACCTTTTTTGTAGTAAAAAGACCATTAAGAAAGCTTTGTGCAATTACTTTAAATAATTTAAGAATTAAAAAAAGAAGTAATTTAGAGTTATTTTTGGCTGGCTTCTTAGCAGATTTGATTATATTGTTACCGTTTTTAATGAAGATAGGCTGATGAACAAGAGATTGGGCTGCTTTTTGATGTTTGGTGTTGCACTTGCCTTGTCAGTGTTACATTCTATTTGACTTTTCTTCGTCTTTTAAAGTCATCACGTGAAGGTTAGGTTAGTAATTCATAATACACTTAATTGAGCTCACAAAGAAATAAATTTCTATATACTGAAATCCAATGAAAATTAGGGTTCCCTTTTTTTCTCTTTTGATTTTTAACCGGCTGAGCCACCCAGGCGCCCCTTCTCTTTTGATTTTTAAAGCTCCTTTTCCCTCATATGACCATTCATCTCACAGGGAACTTCTAAACTCACCGCATTAAAAGGATCCTTTTGCTTTTTTCTGACTGATATTGGAAGACATTGGGAGAAGTTAAGGAAGTAACACTTTGCTTTTTTTTTTTTTTTAATTTTTTTATTTGACAGAGAGAGAGCGATCACAAGTAGTCAGGGAGGCAGAGAGAGAGAGAGGAGGAAGCAGGCTTCCTGTCGAGCAGAGAGCCCGATGCAGGGCTGGATCCCAGGACCCTGAGATCATGACCTGAGCCGAAGGCAGAGGCTTTAACCCACTGACCCACCCAGGCGCCCCGTAACATTTTGCTTCTTAAAGAAGGAGGAAGGAGGGGCGCCTGGGTGGCTCAGTGGGTTAAAGCCTCTGCTTTCGGCTCAGGTCATGATCTCAGGCTCCTGGGGTTGAGCCCCGCATCCAGCTCTCTGCTCGTCATGAGCCTGCTTCCCCCCTCTCTCTGTCTGCCTCTCTGTCTGCTTGTGATCTCTGTCTGTCGAATAAATAAATAAAATCTTTAAAAAAAAAAAAAAGGAGGAGGAAGGAGACAGTTTGATGTGCAGGGCTGCAGAGAAGAAGAAGAAAAAAGGGGAGGTTAAGAAGATACGGGAAATTACCAATTTTGCAATGGCAGAGTACATATAACACTGCACACTCAATATGTCTTTCCTTGCCCCTTGCCTGTCCAAATTCTGCTCAGCTCAAGATCTACTTTTTCCAATTAGCCTGTACCAGACT
This sequence comes from Taxidea taxus jeffersonii, assembly GCA_003697995.1. NCBI lineage: Eukaryota > Metazoa > Chordata > Mammalia > Carnivora > Mustelidae > Taxidea > Taxidea taxus. The sequence goes on from ML110755.1 coordinate 28,841, forward strand.
ATTTTTTAACAATGGAGATAACAATACCTCCCATCCCACATGATCTTTTCCCAAGGTGATCTTGACACTCTTCCATTCACTCAAGAGGTTATATAGATGGCAAATTAGTGAATGAAAAAATGTTCAACATCACTAGCTATTAAGGAAATGTAAATGAGGACTACAATGAGATACTCCTAACATGCTTAATTCAATAGCTAAAATAAAGAAAATAGTGACAATACCAGATACTGGTGAGGATAGGAAGAAACTTTGTGGGTGGGAATATAAAATTGTATGGCCACTCTGGAAAATATTTGGCAGTTTCTTTTTTTTTTTTTTAAGATTTTTTAAAATTTATTTATTTGACAGATAGAGAGATCACAAGCAGGCAGAGAGGCAGGCAGAGAGAGAGAGGGAAGCAGGCTTCCTGCTGAGCAGAGATCCCGATGCGGGACTCGATCCCAGGACCCAGAGATCATGACCTGAGCCGAAGGCAGCGGCTTAACCCACTGAGCCACCCAGGCGCCCCAGGCAGTTTCTTTTTTGATCTGAGCCGAAGGGAGATGCTTAGCTGACTGAGCCACTCAGGTGCCCCTAAAGTTTTCACTTTCTTCAGATAAATACTCAGAAATGGCATTGCTGGATCATATGGTAGTTCTATTTTTAGTTTTTTGAGGAACCTCCATGTTGTTTTCCAGAGTGGCTGCACCAGTTTACATTCCTACCAACAGTGCACAAGTGTTTCCTTTTTTCCCCCCACATCCTTACCAACACTTGTTATTTCTTGTCTTTTTTTTTTATTTTTTATTTTTAATTTAAACATATAATCTAACCCCACCACCCTCTCCCAATCCCCCTCCTCCCCTACCTCCCTCAGTTTGTTTTATGACATTAAGAGTCTCTTTTGGTTTGTCTTCCTCCCAATCGCATCTTGTTTCATTTATTCTTTTCCTACCCTCTTAGCCCCCACCCCCATTGCATCTCCACTTCCTCATATCAGGGAGATCATATGATAGTTGTCTTTCTCCGATTGACTTATTTCGCTA
>ML110755.1:41575-66988 GCA_003697995.1 Taxidea taxus jeffersonii
AAAAAAAAAAGTAGAGAGAGGCTGAATTGAATCAATAAAATTACTCTTTGTAAATAGCAAAACATAGAGTTCCTCTGTATGCTAAACAATAAAACACATGTGTGTTGTATTTTATTAAAAATCACCTGATTTGTTCTCTAACCAGGCTTACAAGCTACAATGTAATCTTTTAAAATTACAGGTAATTACAAGAAGGCACATTAAACCTCAGTTAATCACAGTTGTTTCAAAAGTATGTCCTCTCTCTTAACAAAGCAGTAACCCAGCCAAAGCTTGGATAAACTGGCATTTCCCTAGATCACATGTTTCATTCCTAAACACAATGCCCCTTGTGTTTCTTTCAGGTGTCCATACTTTCTCTGAAAAATAGATCTCCCCTTCTAAGGCTTGAGTATTATCTGCTCTTTGTTTGAAAATAAATGCATTGTTCATGTGTGGACTAGTCGTGCAGGTGTTTTACCTCTCTTTTCCCAGTCAGGCTGATTCTTAAGCCTTTCATGAAATCTGTGCAGTTTAGTTAAACCTCTGACATTCACTTCTCATTGCCATTTCCCCTTATAGCCATAATATAAGCCCCAAATACAACCAGATCATCTTTCATTCCATTATGCTTACATTTTAAAAATTATCTCAGAAGTTTGCCAACACTACATCTTTCTCAGTTCTTGAAGGCTAACCCCAGGGCAAGGCCAGAGTTCTGATCAGTTCAGGTTGCTTTCATTTTCCCTAAACTTCCAACTGCTGCCTTATGGTACAGATTTGCTCCTGTCACTGGAAAGAACTATCTGAAAGCTTTGCATGAAATTAAACTCCCTGAGGTGTAACCAAATTGAATAAAGCCACAGAAGCGTGTATTGAAACAACTCTTTTCCTGAGTGGGGCATGTGAAACACTGACATTCTTAACACAGTGAGGATTGGTATTGAATGTCAGGTAACTGGTTCTGTCTTCTGAAGTATAGGATTTCAATCCCTCCTTTTATTTTCAAACAATCACTTTCATGTTATTCCCTAGAGAATGAGGATGGTATGAATCTCAAATCACTGGATAAATTATAGCTGAAAAGGGAAAATGAGGGGCGGGGGACAGAATTACTTAAAGACTTCATCTATTCAGTGCAGAAGATAGTAATTGATATTACTTATCAAAGTGTAACTTAGAGGTTTGTTTTTTTTTTTTTAAGATTTTATTTATTTATTTGTTAGAGAGAGAGAGAGCGCGCGCCAGCACAGGCAGACAGAGTGGCAGGCAGAGGCAGAGGGAGAAGCAGGCTTCCTTGCTTGGCAGTCCCGATGTGGGACTTGATCCCAGGACGCTGGGATCAAGACCTGAGCTGAAGGCAGCTGCTTAACCAACTGAGCCACCCAGGCATCCCCAAAGTGTAACTTAGAGATTTAAGCGATTTATTATTGTCATTCATGTCTCTAGATTTTTTGCATAATCCCCATTCTCTGTCATTCCCTGTAACTCAAGTGTACTTCAATAAAACATAGTGCATTTTCTAACATTTCATTATTCTTACTGCTTTCATGGCTAAGAGTTTTAAAAATTTCATGTTCCATTGTACATTTTGGAAAGTTTATATGAAAATAGAATAATTATTCATTTTCATAGTGAATAAGAAGTAAAGAATCTGTCTGCTTTACTGTTTCTAATTGGAATATTTTGCTTAATACAATGTGCTCAATAATGTGTTGATTAAGGGGAATATAATACACATATAGTGTATATTATCACTTCTTTGCCCAATTAATCAAATGTGACTAATCTGAATTTAATTGTGAAACACATTATCTTCTTCTGAGTATCTGTAGCATTCTTGTATAATGTATAATGCGAGCACATGGCAATGTGGCAACTTCGTTTTAAAAATGAGTACACATTTCTTCAGTTGTTTTAAAAAGTGGTTTTGTAGAAATTAGCAATCAACCTCAAAATCAATTTTGCTTTATAATTTTGGACTTGATAATGCTATAGAAGATGTTAGACCGAAGTTTGGTATTCGTATTACATATGGCAATTCTCTGAAACATGGTGGTATAGAGTTCATTTGGACTATACAATGGAAGTCAGCATTATGTAAAGATAATAAGATTTTACTTATGAGGAGGTGCTATGCTTCTGGCCTTAAAGAAAGTGTTAATCAAGACATTTCAGTATTTTGAGATTTTGATATCAGTGGCTGAAGTGAATTTGCAAAACATAATCTTTTTTTTAAGATTTTATTTATTTATTTGACAGACAGAGATCACAAGTAAGCAGAGAGGCAGGCAGAGACAGGGAGAGGGGGAAGCAGACTCCCCACTGAGGAGAGAGCCCAATGCGGGGCTCGATCCCAGGACTCTGGGATCATGACCTGAGCTGAAGGCAGAGGCTTTAACCCACTGAGCCACCCAGGCACCCAGCAAAACATAATCTTATATGGAACCTCCACACAAGCATAATCTCTCCCTTAACAGTTATGCTTGAACATAGATCTATGGTTTGTACTTGGGCCAACTGATTTCAAAACTCTTAATTCATATCCCCTTGAGATAGCTAAAGAAAGGTCTATCTACTAGATATATGGGAAATAGTACTCTGAAATTTCTTGAGATGGAGAAAGGGAAAAACTCCATTTGGCTGGTAGCCTGGAGTTAAAATTTGCAAATGCAATTTATTCAAAATTTCTTGAGAGTTTATTTAAACTGTAAGCACCACTGATAAATTGGCTCAACAATTTTTTTCTTTTAAGCTTTATTGAGGAATAATTTATGCCACAGTAAGAATGATTAGTCTCGGGGCACCTGGGTGGCTCAGTGGGTTAAAGCCTCTGCCTTTGGCTCAGGTCATGATCCCAGGGTCCTGGGATCGAGCCCCGCATCGGGGGTCTCTGCTCAGTGGGAAGCCTGTATCCTCCTCTCTCTCTGCCTGCCTCTCTGCCTACTTGTGATCTCTGTCTGCCAAATAAATAAATAAATAAATCTTAAAAAAAAAAAAAGAATGATTAGTCTCTTCTCATTTATTTATTTGTTCAACCATTTATACGTATCAGTATGGACTCATGTATATTTATTTTATAATTTGGGATTATAATTCAATACTATGTTATTTGTTTTAGTGCTCAAATCATTCCAGCTTTAGCCACTGGGAGCTCTTTCTGGTTGGCTTCTGTGTCTGCTTGATGTGCTCCATCCTTTTTGTTTGTGTGAGCTTCTTTTCTGACATTACAAGAGAACCAAATTTATCTTTTAAAAAAATATTTTATTTATTTATTTGACAGAGAGAGTGAGAGAGAGCACAAGCAGGAGGAACAGCAGAGGGAGAGGGAGAAGCAGGCTTTCCGCTGAGCAGGGAGCCCATGTGGGGCTCAAACCCAGGACCCTGAGATTATGACCTGAGCTGAAGGCAGACACTTAATCAACTGAACCACCCAGGTGCCCCCCAAGTTTATCTTTTGTTCCCCCCAATCCTGGAACCAGCCATTTTCCCAAGTAACCCTGGTTTCTTTTATTGACAAATGATATTTAGAAACCAAGATGTGGATGCTGGGGTTGTTCTTTACTGCTGGGGTATGGTTACCTCTTAGTGTTCAGAGTGAGGTAAATATATGTGTGTACATATTTATGCACATACATCCATAATTGGTCTGTATGTACCTGTATAAATATTAAGATAAATATGAGTTCATACTAATGTCTCCAACTCTAATCCATTACCACAGGTTCATTCTTTCTTTCCTTGTTGTTTGTCTGCAACTTTCACCTCTGAGAGTGAGAAACCTGGCTCATCTACCATCTGTTCATTTAATTATTCAACCTTAGTGTATGTGTAAAGCAGTGTTACGAAGTTTTAGGTGCAATTTTGTGTCTAAAAATTTCTTCTACCATACATTTACACTGGTAAGCAAAGATATGTGGACAAGAATTCTTTTTTCCTTTCCATTCCTTTTTTTTTTTTTTTAAGATTATTTATTTATTTATTTGTCAGAGAGAGAGCAGGAGCGAGCACAGGCAGACAGAGTAGCAGGCAGAGGCAGAGGGAGAAGCAGGCTCACTGCTGAGCAAGGAGCCCGATAGGGGACTCAATCCCAGGACGCTGGGATCATGACCTGAGCCGAAGGCAGCCACTTAACCAACTGAGCCACCCAGGCGTCCCTCCATTCCTTTTTTTAAAAAACATATTATCTTTGAGTTTTGAACAACATTTTATCGTGGACATTTTCAAGTATATGCACTAGTAGAGGAAATCTGAACCTTATGTGACCATAGTCCAACTCTTAATACTTTTTAGTATTTTGCCTTTCATTTATTTCCCTTATTGTTTTAAAACAAATTTTAATGTAAATACCAGATATAATATCATTTAGCCTATAAATTATTCAGTAGTATCTCCAATCTCCTACAGATGACCTACAGTGATAACCGCAATGCCATGATCACAACTTTAAAAATTAATGACAGTTCCCATATATGATACCTGATCTATGGTCAAACTTTCTCAGTTCTGTGAAAAATATCTTTTATAGTTGCTTTGTTTGAATCAGTATCTGTGACAGACAGAATAACACCCTCCTCCCCTCATTAAATGTCCATATTCTAATCCCTGGAACCTCTGAATAAATTACCTTATATGGCAACAACAACTTTGCAGATATCACTAATGTCAGGATCCTGAGATGGGAATGTTATCCTAGATTATCTGGGTAAGCTCAATGTAATAACAAGGGTCCTTATATGAGAGAGATAAGAAAGTCAGAGTTAGAGAAGAAGATGATGGCAAAGGCAGATGTTGGAGTGGTCCCCTTGCTGGAAGGGGGCCATCAACCAAGAAATAGCCTCCAGAAATGGGAAAAGGCAAGGAACTGATTACATCCAATAACTTCCAGAAGAAATGTAGGCCCAATACCTTGATTTTAGCCATGTAAGACCCATTTTTGGATTTGTAAGATTTGTGTTGTTTTAAACCACTAAGTTTGTGGTAATTTGTTACAGTGGCAATAGAAAAATACATGATTCGGTGTATATATTGCATATGGTTGTTATATGTATAAGTTTCTTTTAATTTGTAATAATTCTACCTTTTTTCTTTTCTAATTTGTTGAAGAAACTGGGTCATTCATCCATAGAATCTTTGCATTCTGGACTTGGGCTCATTTTTACCTCATGTTGTCATTTAACTTGTTCTTTTATGTGCTGTATTTCCTAAAAATTGGTTTTAAGTTATAAAACCTTGTTTATAATCAACTTTGATTTGAGGGTAGGGGTAGGATATTTTGTAGGATGATGCCTTGTCCTTCCTATTATACCACATGAGGGGATAACTAACAGTTGTCTCATTATTAGTGCTGGTAGCCTGATCCACCCACTAGAAAGTTTCCATTAACCTCTTAATCTAGGGATTTACTACTGATTGATGATTGTTGCTTATATCTGTAATTTATGAGGGGTTCCAAAATGGTAATGTATTAGCTGAATTTCTATAAGAAAGAACTTCCCCTCATCAACTATTTGGTTACTCTGGAATATATATATATATATATATATTTTTTAAGATTTTTTTTAAATTTATTTATTAGAGAGAGAGAGAGCGAGCACAGGCAGACATAGAGGCAGGCAGAGGCAGAGGGAGAAGCAGGCTCCCTGCCAAGCAAGGAGCCCAATGTGGGACTCGATCCCAGGACGCTGGGATCACGACCCAAGCCGAAGGCAGCTGCTTAACCAACTGAGCCACCCAGGCGTCCCTGGAATATATTTTATATATGAAAGCAGGATAAATTCTTGATTCTTTTTCTTCACTCATTCATTTTTCAGAACATTAAATTTGTGTGTCTTAGCAAACCTCTAAGGTAATGATGGTTTAAAAAATTAATTTAGTTACAAACTCATGGATTTATATGTATTTGTTGAGTTTTGTTTTGTTGTTTTATTTGTTGTGTTTTAATCAGTTGACAACAAATTATTTTTCACGCTCAAATTGCTCTTCTTTGGCCAGTAAAAACTCTTCAAGGTAATTCCTGTTCCTTTTGATGTTGTAAACAAGGTACTTTTGTTCTCTTGCCATTTTCACTCTGTCCCCACCCATGCCCCTGGAATATTATTTATATTTATTTTTAGTTTAGATTTTCATTAATTCAAATTGGAAGTAAAAGGAAGTGTGTGTATATTTTAGTATTCCTTCCTTTTACACAAAAGTTAACATACTATATACAATGATCTGTTCCTTATTTTTTCAGTTAATATCTTCCTGAGATCCCTACATATAAGCATATAGAGAGACGCCTCATTCCTTTTCATAGGTGCATAGTATTTCACATTTAGATGGACCACAGTTTAGTTAATCAGTTCCATATTGATTAATATTTATGATGTTTATATTCTTTGGTAAAGAACAGGAGAATCATTCCTCCATATACTTGCTGTGATGTTTTAGAATTGTTCCTCCTTGGGACCTGTCTTCTTTAGTTGGTGGGTTGTGGGTCTGAGAACTGGCTCAGGATTTGGAACCAAGCAAGGGATTTTAGCTTTTTATTGGTAAATGTAGTTACCTTTAGCCTCTTGTTTCATCCATCTTTGATTTCTTTTCATCATTTAGATTGAGCAATGTTTTTGTTGGATGCCTATTTTACTAGCTCTATTAAATGTATCTGTGGATACATTTACTCTGTGCTCTATTAAATGTATCTTTCTGTGGTTCAGGCCTCACCACCAACCGCTCCCCACCAATTTCCACAATGAACTTGTTGTTCCTTGGGATAATTGTGTCCATCTTGCATCTAGCAGCTTAGCTTCATCACCTAGCCTCTGTAAATTGGAAGTCTGTCATCCCATTGCCACTGATAAAGCCTAGTTCTAATAATACTCTCTTTTATTCTCAGCTTGGACTATAGAGGATGGTCAGCACTGAGCTTGTCAGTCATTCTGGTGCTCATTCTTCATCACTTTGGAAAACAAGTTGTCCTCTAGGCTTTCACATGGAACATATTTAGCTCTGAGGTTTTTTTTTTTTATTTTTGCAGTATATCTATTCTGGCCTATTTCTGATTCTTTTGATCACTTTTTTACAACATTTCCTAAGACAATTCTGGCATTTCCACTTCACTTAGTGTCGGCCCTTGATTTTTCTGCCTCCAGGTTTTATCCTGCCAGTATCATAGCACTGTCTTCTGGGGTTCTAGCCAACCTGCTAAATCCTTTGTTCCAGGAGAGTGCTCCCATATTGAGAAACTGACCTTTGTCTAACCTGATAGTCCACTTCCACTGATCCATTTCCCTCAGAATCCAGTCTTACATGTACTTTCCCAACTCCTGCTGGTACACACTGGCTACATCCTCCAGTGCCTTTAGCATGTGGTCCTTTTCCTCCCTTGGCAGGCCTAGCACTTCCTCTTCTGGGTTATCTCAAGGCTGACCCTCAATATTGGTGATGGTCATGAGGAGAAGAGGGGTTTGATCTTGGAGGGGAGGGCATATTTTGTCTCCAAGCAAGCATGGTGGGATAGAAGGCTAGTTTTTTAAGATTTTATTTCTTTATTTGACACAGAGAGAGAGATCACCAGTAGGCAGAGAGGGAGGCAGAGAGAGAGAGAGAGGGAAGCAGGCTTCCTGCTGAGCAGAGAGCCCGATGCTGGGCTCGATCCCAGGACCCTGGGATCATGACCTGAGCTGAAGGCAGAGGCTTTAACCCACTGAGCCACCCAGGCACCCAGAAGGCTAATTTTTAATTGAGAGGAATAGGGTATTTATCTAGGACAAGAGACTTCAGGGAGGCGATCAGAGGTTACAAGGTTTTTGTGTGAATTAACTCAGATATCCTCAGATCTCAACAGGGCTCTGACCATAACATCTTTCTCCACCAGGGACTCTGACATGTCAGAATTTGCAGAAGTCCGACAAGCCACTGGGCCTTTCTCTGGAATTCTGCAGCTCATAATTAAATCCTGAGTCTGATCCTCAAATTCTTCTGTCTTCTGCATTCAGGGGAAAAGAGTCTCTTTGTTTGCTACTCAGGAGGATTTCTGAGTTTCGAGTTTTACATTTTTCTTTAAATTAATAACTATCCTTAGCTTTTTTTTTTTTTTAAGGTTTTATTTATTTATTTGACAGACAGAGATCACAAGTAGGCTGAGAGGCAGGCAGAGAGAGAGAGGAGGAAGCAGGCTCCCCGCTAAGTAGAGAGCCCGATGCGGGGCTCGATCCCAGAACCCTGAGATCATGACCTGAGCCGAAGGCAGAGGCTTAACCCACTGAGCCACCCAGGCACCCCTATCCTTAGCTTTTGATTGTCTTTTTCCAGTTCATCAATGGCACTCAATAACAGTGATTTGATTCAGTTGTCCTTATAATTAGTATTTCCACAAAAGCCTGAAGTATTACAACTGTTAGTAAATTCCCTTCTACTGTTGTCCCACTCTAGTTTACCACATGCACTTTTAACAATTGCACTGCTACAGCATGCTAGATACTATCTGTTCTCCATCTACCAGCAGTGATGTGGTCCTCAGCTCTCAAATCCCATTTCTGAGTCTGCTTCTTTAGACTATTCTGGCACCAACCGGTTGGGTTCCCTGCAAAACAGATTCTGAGCAGAGATTTACATGCAAGAAGTTATTGGTGAATGCTTTTGAGATCACAACCTTTGCAGGTGTTAAGTAAATATCAGTAACGCTGGGCCTTGGGAAGAGTTGAACCACAATGGAGTTGCACCAAAAGCCTTGGGGACCTCTAGGGCTAGAGGATTCTTTAAAATTGTTTTTTCTTGAAGCAAGGAAGCAGGGTCCTTATATTCCTGAATAGAACAGTCACTAGATGTGGATTGGGAGGAGGCTGTCTTCAGCAAAAGCTAATTTTTAGAGAGGATCTCAGATGAGAACTATCTGCAGCCACAATCACAAGAGTGGGATCAACCATAGCCTATGTCATAAAGAAGTCATTGGGGTAATCCACCACAGCATCCACTATAGTGTTTTTGCAAGTATATTTTTGTAATAAATTCCTAAAAATGTAATTGCTTGGTTAATGGGAAAACATAGATGTCATTTTGCTTGATATTACCAGATTCTTCTCCATAGAGAATTACTTTGCATCCCTACCAGCAATATATAAGAATGCCTATTTCTGCCTTGCTGATAGGAGTATGTCTTCAAGCTTTCGGATTGTCTGTGTGATAGGTGAGAAGTGGTATTTCAGTGTAGTTTTAATTGCAAATTTGTTTAATAGCAAAAACCTAGAAACAACTGACTATCCATCAACAGGGAACTGATTGATTAGATTACCGTAACTACCTTCTATGTGGTAAAATACATTCTATGAAGTAGATCTGTATGTACTACTGTAGCAAAATCTTTAAGATATGTTAAATCAAAAACAATTTGTAGATCAATGTATAGCATATAACCTCATTTGTGTATAAACAAAGGATAAATATATTTACATATTTGAATTTGTGTAGAAAATTCCTGGAAGACTACAAAAGAAAAACTATTATGGGAAAAACTATTATGATAAGGAGTTGAAAAGAGATATATTAATTAGGTAATTAATCCAGAGAAACAGAACCAATAGGAGATATATATATGTATATCTCCTATTGGTTCTATTGTATGTATAAAGTTACCTTTATATCCATTGATTATATATAAAATTTGATATCAGGAATCCACCTAGATGATTATGGAGGCCAAGAAGTCCCACAGTCTTCTGTCTGCAAGGTAGAGAATCAGGAAAGCCAGTGGTGTAATTCAGTCTGATTTTGAAGACCTGGGCAGCAGGGGAGCTAGGTGTAAATCCCAGTCCAAGAGCAAAAGAAGACTGATATTCCAACTCAAATTCTCTGGCAGAAAGGGGGATTTTTCCCTTCCTTTGCCTTTCTATTCTATTTAGGCCCTCAATTGGTTGAATGATGCCCGCCCACACTGGGGAGGGCAATCTGCTTTACTCAGTCTTCTGTTTCAAATGTTAATCCTATCCAGAAATACCTTGACAGGCATAATGGTTTTTTAAAAAAGATTTTATTTATTTATTTGAAGAGAGAGTGAGTAGGGAGAGGAACAGAGGGAGAGGGACCAGCAGACTTCACACTGAGTGCAGAGCCCAATGCAGGGCTTTATCCCATAACCCTGAGATTATGACCTGAGCCGAAATCAAGAGTTGGACGCTTAACCAACTGAACCACCCAGGCACCCCACACCCATAATGTTTAATTGGATCATCTGGGCACCCTGTGACCTGGTCAAGTTGATACATAAAATTATCTATCATAAAGGATTAGGATACTTTTACTTTTCAGTTTATGTCTTCTGCTGCTGTTTGAAATGTTTATGGCAGTTGGTATTCATTTTATTTTACTTTTTAAAAATGATATTGCTATTCAGTCGATGACCATTCTCCTCTAGAAGTTTTGCTCTCATTTCATGCCTAATCTACTTATTCAACCCTTTTAGGAAAAGATAACGACCATAGTCCCCTTGACCCCAGGCACTATGATTTAGGCTCTTGACCAGACTCACAACATCTACTTAGCCTCAGTTCCTCCTCCTCTGGAGCTCCCGTGTATTTGGGATTGTGGTGGCCCAAACAATAGCTAGGGTTGTGCTTTCTGTGCAGTTAGTACAAAGCTGTTGTTTTCTGAGGAATACAAAAAAGTTGTGGGCAGAATGGCTTACAATTACCACCTTTGGACTGACTTAACTTCTGCTATTTGGTCAAATAATCCAACTTAATGTGCAGTTTAGTGGGTATAGGGGTATCCATTCTTTTCCCATTTCATATAGCATCATTTTCTCAGCAGATAATCTCACTTTTTTTTAAAGATTTTTTAAAAAATTTATTTATTTGTCAGAGAGGGAGCAAGAGCAAGCACAGGCAGACAGAGAGGCAGGCAGAGGCTGAGGGAGAAGCAGGCTCCCTGGTGAGCAAGGAGCCCGATATGGGACTCAATCCCAGGACGCTGGGATCATGACCTGAGCTGAAGGCAGCCGCTTAACCAACTGAGCCACCCAGGCGTCCCTGGATAATCTCACTTTTGAAGGACGGATTGTGAAGCCTCATTTCATAGATGAGCATTATGGCCACTAAACATGCTGATGAGCCTGATGACATTTTGAGTGGCATAATTTTTTGATTTGATTTCTAAACTAGTATTTGGAATTAAAATGTTTGCAAAGTTGCCTGTCTGAGGCCTGGGTGTCTCAGTCCATTAAGTGTCTGCCTTTGGCTTGGGGCATGATCCCGGGGTCCTGGGATAGAGTCCTACAGCTTCTTGCTTAGTGGGGAGTCTGCTTCTCCTTCTGCCTGCTGCTCCCCCTGCTTGTGTGCTCTCTGGCTCTATGTCTCTCTCTCTCTCTGACAAATAAATAAGTAAAATCTTTAAAAAAGTTGCCTATAATAAGCAAATAAATGGAGAATATGCAAGTTAACAACTCCCACTTCCTTTCCCCCGCAGTGATGCAGCAAACTAGGATTCTGATTTTAATAACTGATTTCAACCTAATCTGATGTCTCATCAGTTTTTTCCCCAGGTAAAGCAGAAAAAGTGCCCATCATACAAATATTAAATTAATAAAAATCTTTAAAAATCCCCAAATACTGTGCTTATTGGATAGATAACTAAAAGCTAACCTTAAGCTCCTGACGGGATAAATTAGATAGTTATAGCTTGACATGTATTTCTTTTTAAATTTTATTTATTTATTTGAGAGAGAGAGAGGGAGAGAGTAAGCATGAGCAGGGGGAGGGGCAGAGAGAGAAGCGAACTCCATTGCTGAGCAGGGAGCCCAATACAGGGCTGGATCCTAGGACCCTGAGATCATGACCTGAACCGAAGGCAGATGCTTAATTTACTGAGCCACCTAGGGGCCCCAATGTTTCTTGAGAGCTTTTCATTTTTTATATAAATTAGGTGTCCTGAGATCTCTGTTGGAAATGGATACAAGTTTCTCACTATCAAACACAGATTAAGCCATTGTCTACAAGTTGTCCTTGTAGGTCATCCATTAATCTGATATGCTTTATTTTGTTTACATAATATGGGGTAAAATTTTAGCTATTAGTTTTACATTCTGTTTATTCTTTGCTAGGAAGAAACATTGTTTTCAGCATAATGTTGTTTGTTGGTCTTTAATGGAAACACATTAAGGACCAGTAATAGCCAATTCTGTACTATAACTAGACTATCCACTTCAGCCATATATTTCAGTTACTACAAGCCTTTTTTTTTCAAAGATTTTATTTTTTTAAGTAATCTGTACCCCCAATATTGGACTCGAACTCACAACCCTGAGATCAAGAGTCACATGCTCTATTGACCTAGCCAGCCAGGCACCCATCCCATTAAAAAAAATTTTTTTTAAAGGTTTTATTTATCCATTTGTGAAAGAGAGAGAGAGAGAGAGAGCACGCACAAAGGAGAGCACAAGCAGGGGGAAGGACAGAGGGAGAAGAAGTCTCCCCACCCAGCAAGGAGCTGGATGTGGGACTCTATTCCAGGATCATGGAATCATGACCTGAGCTGAAGGCAGCCGCTTAACTGACTGAGCCATTCAGGCATCCCCCATTTTTTTTTTTAAAGATTTATTTATTTATTTGACAGACAGAGATTACAGGTAGGCAGAGAGGCAGGCAGAGAGGAAGGGAAGCAGGCTCCCGGCTGAGCAGAGAGCCCGACGTGGGGCTTGATCCCAGGACCCTGGGATCATGACCTGAGCTGAAGGCAGAGGCTTTAACCCACTGAGCCACCCAGGTGCCCCAAAGATTTTATTTTTTAAAGTAGTCTCTACACCCAAAAGGCAGTTACTACAAGTTTTGTTTGATTATCCCCCTTACCAGAACTTAGTATTTTCTTATAGTCAGGATATTAATAAGCATCTGTTATAGTTTTAGTATCGAGGCTGTCTATTTCTAGATTTTCCCTCCCAGAGAGCATTCTAGGCTCTTGAACACTGGTATAAGAAAAATTTAAGGCTCTTTATTATTCTGCCTGTCAGTACCCTCCTTGTAGGCACCAAATCTGGTCAGTGAGAGACAGTGTAGACTAGACATTGTCTGAAGTTGGGGGCTTTTAAAGGAGCTATTTGGGAGGAACTTTGAAAATAGGACAAGCTTGTCTTTATTTGCAGCAAGGCAACAAAATAAATCTTTTAGCATTCACGCAGGAAAAAAAAAGAACAAAAGAACTAATATCAGATGCAGCTGTTTTCATGATAACAAACAAACCTGTTGTCTTCAGACCAGCTTCCATTGTTCCTGTACTGGATGTCTTCTAGTTGTACACTCTGCCCTTCCTCTCCACCCTGCTTTGGGCTCTAAGAGTTTGACCTATTTAGATGAAATCAGTGGTTTTCCAAGTATGGCCTGGGGAACTTATTAGAAATGCAGATTCTCAGGCCCTACCCAGACCTACTGAATCAGAACCCTTTGGGGTGGGTCCAGCAATCTATTTTAACAAGCCAGCCTGCAGGTGCTTCTGATGCCTGCTAAGGTTTAAGAACCACTAGACTGCATGTTAAGCTCACATGCCTTGCAGCCTCTGGTTGAACTTTAAACTCTTTCCAATTACCCTATTTGATGTTTGAGGGTTCCCGGATCATGACTGATAATAGTTCTTAACGCCATTTTGTTTTTGCGATGTCCATACAAACGACTTACTTTACGTTCATGAATATCCACTCTTCCTTTACTTACTTCATAAGGCTGTTAGGAGGAGGAGATGTGCTTTTCACAGTGCCTGGCTTACAGACCTGCAATATATGGTAGTTGTTTTTTATAGAGGCACCATAAACTGAATGTCCCCCCACCCCCAAAATTCATTTTTTGAAACCTAATCCCCAATATGAGGGTATTTGGAGGTGGACATTTGGGAGGTAATTACGTCATGGTCGTGAAGTTCCCACCATGGGATTAGTGCCCTTTAAAAAGAGACCCCAGAGAGCTTTCTTGCTCTTTCTGCCATGTGCGGGCACAGTAAGAAGATGGTCATTCATGAACCAGGAAGCAGCCTCCTCACCTAATGCATCAAATTTGCTGACACTTCAGTCTTGGACTTCTATCCTTCAGAACTGTGAGAAATAAATTTCTGTTGCTTATAAGCAACCCAGTCTATGATATTTTGTTATAGCAGCCCAAATTGACTAAGACAAAAGATATTACAGCGTCTTTACTATATGCAGTGATGAGATACCAAAATGTTAATGTCTTAGCTCTATTGCTTTCTCTTACCCGTTTCACCAGTATTTGATTTCTATACTGATTAACTGGTTTCAGATGGAGGAATTATCAGAATCATAGAAGGGTTTAACAGTTTGGGGTTCACTTATTATTTAAATATTAAAACCCATTTTAAATGCTCTGACCCTAAATATCGTTAAACTCAATAATTAAATAATGATTATTATCTAATTTATAAAATGTAGAATTTTTTTAAAATATAGAAAATTTTACTTATTTTTTAAAAAATATTTTATTTATTTGACAGAGAGAATGAGAGAGCACAAACGGGGAGCAGCAGAGGGAGAGGGAGAAGCAGGCTTTCTGCTGAGCAGGAAGCCTGATGCAGGGCTTGATCCCAGGACCCAGGGATCATGACCTGAGCAGAAGGCAGATGCTTAACTAACTGAGCCACCAAGATGCCCCTGTTTTACTTATTATTTCCCCTTCCCTACTCCTCTTCCCCTTCCTTCCTTCCTTCTCTCTTTCTCTCTCTTTCTTTCCCTCCCTCCTTCCCTCCCTTCCTTCCTTCCTTCCTTCCAAGTAGGCACCATACCCAGCATGGAGCTCAATGTGGGGCTTGAACTCATCACCCTGAGATCAATCATCAATCACCCAAAGAGGTAAAAAATTTAGCAGAAGGGTGTGAATGGGTCTTAACAGTGACATTTGTCTCAGGGTGTGTGTGACTTTTGTAGTCACAGGGGGTCCTGCGCTCAGAAGGGCTTCTTTTTTTTTTTTTTTTAAAGATTTTATTTATTTATTTGATAGAGAGAGAGAGAGAGCAAGCAAGCACAGACAGAGGCAGAGGGAGAAGCAGCTCCCTGCCGAGCGAGGAACCCGATGTGGGACTCGATCCCAGGATGCTGGGATCATGACCTGAGCCGAAGGCAGCCGCTTAACCAACTGAGCCACCCAGGCATCCCTCAGAAGGGCTTCTGCTTGGTTTATTGAAACCTGTTTGTGAAAATTTTTTTAATAATGATTTTTTGGAAGTTTTTTTTTTTTTTTAATTTGTCAGAGAGAGAGAGCACAAGCAGGGGGAGAGGCAGGCAGAGGGGAAAGCAGGCCCCCTGCTGAGCAAGGAACCTGATACAGGACTTGATCCCAGGACCCTGGGATCATGACTTGAGCCAAAGGCAGATGCTTAACTGTCTGAGCCACCCAGGTGTCCCTCTGTTGTGAAATTTTTAAGAATTTTTGAACAAAGTATTTTACATTTTGTGTTGGATTCGGTAAATTATGAAGCTGGTTCTTACTCTGCCATATTCGTATTTGTTCAAGATGACTAAGTAAATATGAGCACTCTAAGAAAGTACAGCTGATTCTTACTATTATACCTATTAGTAATTGCTTTATTCATATTGGTTTCTAGGTACAAGGTGCTAAACCCCAGCTCTTACAGTATTAGACAAGTATGTCTCTCTCAAGGACTGAACAATAGTATACCAGAATTACCATTTCTAATCAGATGTGACAGATAAGGAAACAAATGAAATCCAGCACACAAAGTCGTCATGATTATGACAAAAATACTGAGAGGCAGACTTTAGGCTCTAACAGTAATTCCTATTCTATTTCATCCAGTAGCCATACTGGCTCAAAGCTAGAGTCACAAAAGAAAAATGTTTTTATTCAGAAATTTTTTTTCTTGAGAACAAAATAAGAAATAAGAGATGTTCTTTGTGGCTCAGCAACAGGTAAATACTATCTAAACAATACCAGAAATTCAGAGACTCTCTCCCCTGAATAACCTAAAATTGTTTCTGGAAGTAGAAATATCATGGGTTTCAGAAGAAACTTTCTATGGGGTTGAGATTTGGCTATGAAATTAGAAGTGATTTCTGGTTAAAAATTTGTTTCCTGAAGGAATAAATATCTAATGCGTGACATAAGGATGACTCAGAATGTCACTATTTCCATTTTTGGCATCCAGCACACCAATCTTAGAAAAGGCTACATGTCCCAATTAACAGTCTTTTCCCAACTTAGTGAAGAGAGTCTATTTAATTATGGGTCTGCACTGCAGTCTTTATCACCGTTTTTACTCTGCCCAGTTCTAGTGGGACGTGGCATAATATACAATTGGGTCCATTCACATAATTTTCACCATTGTATGTTCATAATAGACAGAACCTTGCCATGGCAAGTCAAGCAATCTCACTACCCAAAGCAGCTGTAGGCTAAAGGAATGTCCGGGCTTGCAGGGACAGATATATAAGAGGCTTACAATGTGTGGGTAGAGTTGTGAGCCCTCTCATTCTGGTGCTTGGTTACATCATCTGCTTTCTTACACTTAGGACTTTTCTCCTTGACTGGACTCCACTAGAGGAAACTTAAAACATTCAAACTTAGTATCTACTTTCTCACTGGGTGAACCACCTAACAAGGGTTTTGAAGAAAAAAAAAATTAGAGTAAGTGAATGATAAACCATTCATTCCTCATACATCACTAAAGAGGATCCTTTTTGTAGTACCCTTTGAAAGCACAGAGACTGTGATTAAATGGGCTTAGGGCATCACCTAAATAGAAGATTTTCTGTCATTTACTAGACTTTAAAAGGTCTTGTGGTAGGCAGCTACCAATGTGCATTAGCAGAAATCCATACCTACTTTATATAATTTATTAGTATTCAAATTCCACATTGTTCTGGCAAAAGGGCCTTTGAGAAACTAAATACTCCACATATGATTTCTTTGCAAAATGGAAGAGTTAAGATGAAATACACTTAACAATTTGAACCCAGTTTCTCTCACTGTATATTGGATTCTATAGTGTAAAAGTGTCTATCCCTAAACAAAGTTGGGGTGCATCCCAGCACCCTGAAATGTGCAGCTAATTGATTTGAACATTCAGCTCTTCAAAATATAAGTCTATAATGGTACAAATTATGTATCACATTAATTATTATTAATATTATCATTTATAATAAATAATTATTAATTAGTTATTAAACAACCCTATGTTTTTTATTTAGTGGTTTAATTCTATGAGAAATGTTGCACTTGTAAGACATAAATGTAATGTTCAGAATGAGAAATACCAAATTTCATGGAGAGAGTATGCTAATTATGTACTACTTAAGATTAGTGGGAGACTTCTGCCTCTGGACAAGATTGAGAGGAGAGTATATTTATTGTCCTATTGACACAAAACAACAACAACAACAGCAACAAAATATATAAATAGACAGTTTTCAGACACCGGACATCCAGTAGCGAACCACAGTGATCCCTGAGAGAAAAGCAACAAATAAGGAAAGCCCTAAGAAGGGAAGAAGGCCATGTGAAGATGGAGGCAGAGAGTGGAGTGATGCATCAAGAAGTCAAGAAATGCCAAGGATTGCTGGAAACCACCAAAAGCTAGGAGAGAGGCATATGACAGTTTCTCCCTCAGAGTGTCCAAAGGGAACCAATTATGCCAATACCTTCATTTTGGACTTCTGACCTCCTGAACAATGAGAGAATACATTTTTGTTGTTTTAAGCCCCAGTTTGTCGTAATTTGTTATGCCAGTCCTAGGAAACTGATACATACAGTTAGAAAACAGACTGGAGGGATGCCTGGGTGGCTCAGTGGGTTAAGCCACTGCCTTCGGCTTGGGTCATGATCCCAGGGTGTTGGGATCGAGTCCCACATTGGGCTCTCTGCTTGGCAGGGAGCCTGCTTCTCCCCTCTCCTCTCTGCCTGCCTCTCTGCCTACTTGTGTCATCTCTGTCTGTCAAATAAATAAATAGAAAACAGACTGGAAAAAAAAATCAACAGTGCATGAGTGAATTGTGGGAAATTTTAAGCAGTCTAATAGGTATGTACCTGGAATCCCCAAAGAAGAGGAATAAGAGGGAGGAATAATAATAATAATAAAAACTATTTGAAGAAGTAATAGCTGAAAATAATAAACCTAGAGATTCAAGAAGCTCAATAAACTTTAAGCACAAGAATTATGAAAAATGCTCACCATAATAGAGATTATAAAGAGAAAATGCTGAAACACAGTGATAAGGGTAAAATGTCAAAACAATGATAAAAATAATATAAACATCCAGTAAAAAAAAATAAAAGGCACAGTATGGGCTCTGGGTGGCTATCCGTTGAGCGTCTGACTCTTGATTTTGGCTCAAGTCATGATCTCAGGGTGGTGAGATCCAGCACCGCAGTCATGCTGGGTGTAGAATCTACCTGAGATTCTCTCTCTCCTTCTTCCTCTGCCCTTTCCCCACCTACCCCCAGCATGTGCACTCTCTTGCTCTCTTTTAAGAAAAAAAAAAAAGACTCATTATATCCAGAAGAATAAGGTATTCTTTATTGACTAGTAGACTTTAGTGATAAGTAAATCCTAAAATAATTATTTACACACACACACACACACACAAGAACAAAGGATTGTAACTAATATATCAGGGAGGTAAAGTGGAATCATAAAAATCAGCTCAAAAACTATAAAAAGGAGAAAAAGAGGAAAAGGGTACTCAGAGTAGATGGAGCAAATATAAATAAAACAACAAATAGTTGTTAATAAATAGCTAAACACAACAAAATCAATAGTCATATTAAATGTAAATGGTCTACAAGAAGCTTACTTTAGATATAAAGACACAAAAAAGATTAAAAATGAAAGATTGGAGGGATGCCCGGGTGGCTCAGTTGGTTAGGTGGCTGCCTTCAGCTCAGGTCATGATCCCAGCGTCCTGGGATCGAGTCCCACATCGGGCTCCTTGCTCAGCAGTGAGCCTGCTTCTCCCTCTGCCTCTGCCTGCCACTCTGTCTGCCTGTGCTCGCTCCTGCGCTCTCTATCTGACAAATAAATAAAATCTTTAAAAAAAAAATATATATATATATAAAATGAAAGATTGGAAAAAGTTGTAGCATACTAACACTAATCAAAAGCAATATATAGGGGCACCTGGGTGGCTCAGTGGGTTAAAGCCTCTGCCTTCGGCTTGGGTCATGATCCCAGGGTCCTGGGATCGAGCCCCGCATCAGGCTCTCTGCTCAGCGGGGAGCCTGATTCCTCCTCTCTCTCTCTGCCTGCCCCTCTGCCTACTTGTGATCTCTGTCTGTCAAATAAATAAATAAAATCTTTAAAAAAAAGAGCAAGATATAGTGGCTATAATTGTATGAAACAAAGTAGATCTCAGAGGGAAGAATATTACCAATGATAAAGAGAATCATTTTATAATGGTAAAGGGGACTGTTGTCAAGGGTACATAACAATCCTAAATATTTAAACACTTAACAACACACTTGAAAACATACAAAGCAAAAACTGATAGAACTGGCAAGGCCACAATTTTAGCCAGAAATTTCAATACTCTCTCCATATTGATGGAAAAAGTCGAAAAATATCATAATAATATAGAAAACTTGAAAATCGAAGCAGAGGGAATATTTTCCAATTTACTGTATGAGGACAGCCCTATTCAGATACAAAAATCACACAGACATATAAGAAAGATAAGAAAGCTACAAACCAATATCCCTCATAGACATAGATCCAAAAATTCTTAAAATTTTAACAAATTGAATCCAACAACATATTAAAAAGTTAATAAAATATGCCTAAGTATTCCAGGAGTGCAGTGTTGCTTTAAAATTTGAAGATTGGGGTGCCTGGGTGGCTCAGTTGGTTAAGCATCTGACTCTTGATTTTGTTGCAGGTCATGATTTCAGGGTCATAAGATAAAGCCCCACATTAGGTTCCATGCTGGGTGTGAAGCCTGCTTAACATTCTCTCTATCTCCTTCCCTCGGCCCCTCCCTCCCTCTCTCTCTAAAAATAAAATAAATAAAATAAAATAAAATAAAATTTGAAGGCTAATGTATATATACTATCCATTTTCCTTTTGTAATCAGGTATAGCACATGCCAATTTCCTAGGTTGCTTCCTCTGGAATTACCATGTCTTCCTAAAAGTCTGACTAAACCTGAAAAAAATTGTTCTTTATAGGGTGGAATGAAAGTCTTTTTTAAAGACATTCAGGCTTTAGTCAGACAAATCTTCTGGCTTTGCTTTTTTTCCTTTTTTTTAAACAGGCATAGCAGGATTCAAGTGAACTAGTGAACTTTAACATATTACTGTTTTAGAATTTTGGCTGTGATACTCGTCTACTGCTTTGTAAAAATTATCACCAACTTATTGAGTTAAAATGGCATATATTTATTATCTCACACTTTCTGTGGTCAGGAGTCTGGGCATGGAATAGCTGGGTCCTCTGCTTAAGATCTCACCAAGCTGTAATTAAAGTATTGGCTGGGTTGCATTCTCATCTGGAGGCTTGTCTGGGGAAGAATCTGTTTTCAAGCTCACTCAAGTTGTTGACTAAATTAATTTCATTGTAACTACAGGACTGAGGGCCCTGCCTTCTTGCAGACTGTCAGTTGGAAGCCACCCTTCACTCCTACCAAATGTCTGCAGGTCCTTGAGGCTTCTTACCATGTGGGCTTTCCCAACATAGCTATTAATTCATAAAGCCAGTATAGAGAATCTCTAGAATAACTCTGCTAGTAAGACAGAGTGGTACATAGCATAATGTAATCACAGGAGTAACAGAACATCCCATGATCTTCATTATAGTCTATTGGTTAGAAAGCCACACACAAGGGGAGGGTTTTAGACAAAGTATGAACCCTAGGAGAGAGGATCATGTGGAGTCTATTCACAGTCTGCCTACATGTAGGTTTAAAGGACTTCAAGCAACAACAGACTCTTTAAAACAAAACTGAAGCAATAATAAAGTAATAATTATTACAAATGAAATAAATTGAGAGATACAGAAATTTGGATTGAATGATAAATTTGTTGGGTTCAGTTTTGTTCAGAGATCATTAAAAAAACTGTAAGTTTGATTAGTGATGCACATTAATTGATTGACTATTCAGACTTCTATTATGTTCCTGCATAAATCTCATCTTTCAAATTTGGCTGCAAGTTCTCAAAAGCAGATAGATGCCATTTTCTACTTCTGTGGTATTCACAGTATCCTTTAGTATGTTAATGAGAACATATAGGAATTAAGTAATTTCATTTGAATGTTTACAAACACATAATGAATGAGTTCATTACACATTTAAAAACAAAAGCGCTAAAAAAAATCCCACCAAAAGTATTTGGCCTTATCTATTGGTCAATAAAATATTAATTGGCTGAGTACAGCTCAGTTGGAATTTAGGAAAATAATGTGATTTGCTAGATTTAGGATTCATTTTTAAAAAACATTTTCATTGGAATAATGGAAGCATATACAAAATAATAGGGTTAGGGTTTATGTTTAAAATTTTTTTAAGTTTTAGAAAATTTGCTTACTTTATGAATTAGCAGAAATTCAACATTATTGCTATAAAATGTCACTCTCATTTATTTGCATTCCTGTATTTTTTTAAAAGATTTATTTATTTATTTATTTGACAGACAGAGATCACAAGTAGGCAGAGAGGCAGGCAGAGAGAGAGGGAGAAGCAGGCTCCCTGCCAAGCAGAGAGCCCGATGTGGGGCTCAATCCCAGGACTCTCGGATCATGACCTGAGCTGAAGGCAGAGGCTTTAACCCATTGAGCCACCCAGGTGCCCCTTGTATGTTTAAAAAAAAAAAAAGTTGTTACCAGAAATTGCAATTGAGTCCATGACTCATTCCATCTATGCTAAAACCTATTATGAATAGTCTTTTAATTTATTAATTTCTTTATTATGGTAAATTTCAAACATGCAAAAGTGGACAAAATAGTATAATAAACCTTCAAGTGCCCATAATTGAGCTTATCAATTATCATAATTATCAAAATTATGGACAGTCTTGTGTCATGTATACCCTCGCCAACTTCTCCCTACCTTGTATCATGTTGAAGCCTATGCTAGGCCCTATATAATGTCACTTACAAATGTTACAGTATATATATCTCTAAAATATACTTATTACACTTAAAAATTGATAAAAATTACCTACTACCAAATATTCAATTGGTATTCAATTTCTCCAATTATTCATTTTTTAAAAACAATTGCTTTGTTTGAGTTAGATTTCAAACAAATTCCACATATTGTTCTTAGTTGGTATATGTTTTAAATCTATAGATCCCTTTTCCTTTTTAATTTGTTGTGTTTTGCTTTAGATCCATTGATATAATTTCTATCCTGAAGGTGATTAGAAACCTTGGGAAGTTACCTAATCCATTCCCTCACTTTCACGTCAAGCAAGATCGCACCTAAATTATCTTAGAGAGATGCTATCTGAGAAATTTCCATTTTGATGATATCAGCTTTCTTGGGGGTGTCTTCTGAATTGAGATACTTGAGGCTATGGAGATATTTTGCAGAAGGGGGCTATCTAAATGAATTTAATGTGCACAATAGATTGGACTGCTGGAAGGACTTCTAACTTTTTCCTTCAACTCCATTAACAAAGATTCACTTTTGTCACTAACCTGGGAAGAGGTTTTCTTTGTTATTATATATGTGAGATTATTATGAAAGTATAAAGAATGCTTTGCAATGGAAGAGTTTGTCCAGGGATGATGTGTCCTTTCTATGGGCCTCTGCAATTCTTACCTTAGACAGCAATTCAGTTAGACAGTGTTTATATGCTGCTTTATATTATCAAAAAGTAATTCTATGGGCCTCTGCAATTCTTACCTTAGCAATTCAGTTAGTGTTTATATGCTGCTTTATATTATCAAAAAGTATCAAAAAGTAATTATCAAAAAGTAAGGCAGTGTTTATATGCTGCTTTATATTATCAAAAAAGGCATTTTCCTTAGAATTCTGGCCAAATTCCAACTCTGATAAATACATCCCCCTTCCCAAAATTTCACTTGCAATTTCAAATAGAATCTTTATCCTTAATTACCCGTCCCAACCTGTTTTGTGGTGTTGAACTTCACCTATTAAGCAGCTGCTGCTTTTGGCACCAGAGGCTTGTACCTTTGGGATTAGAGGAAGGGATCCTGGCAAATTTGGCAGACAAGTATGTGTATATGTGAGTTTGGATTACTTTAAGGGCCTAGAACTTAAACTTATCCTCTAATATGAAAAAAGCTGGAAACTTTCAGAGGCAAAGGAAAAGAGGGAGAGAGAAATACACAGCCATTCTAGAAGTATGAAGTCTTTCATTTGCTCAATAAACTTTCATTAAGAATTTGTATGTGTGAGGCATTGTTCTAGGTTTTGTGGGGGATACAAAGATGAAGTAGATTATAGTTCTTGCCTTAAAGGAATATATAGTCTAGAAGAGTGGATGTTCTTATAATATTCATCAGAGCTAATTACTCTTTTTAAAAAAGTCTTCCTTATAATGGATAAAACTTGAGCAAGTTCCCTGCTTCCTTAATACCAGGTTTTCTTATCTGTAAAATGGAGATAAATCTCCACCTCATAGTGTTTTGTGAAAATTTTATGATGTAAAGCACTTAAACCATTGTCTGGTACGTACTAAGTGCTCAATGAATATTAATTATTGTGGATTTCTAAATATGCCCCTGGGGTCAGCTGTCAGGGAAATGTTAATGCTACTGAAGACTGTATTGAGTTGTTCCTATAGATTCAGGTATCTCGACTCTCAGTTACGGAACCATGGATGGACAGCTTACTCATCCCATAAACACCAAGATTATAGGAGAATTCCACATTTGGGTGCCTAGAAGGCTCTAAGTCTTTCATTTACTAGTTCTCTGGTAAAGATCCTAAAGGGTGGGAAAAGGAATTGGGATATTTCTGTTCTCACCCCATTACCTAACTGAAAATCCTGTGTGGTGGTAGGGACCATGATTTGGAAATTCAGACCTTTAAAGCTGTTACAACAGGAGAAAATAAAAACTTTACTGTTTGACATTGGCACATATTCCAAAGTCCCTCCCTATTTAACAAGCTTTTAGCTTTCATATGAGACATAAGACACTTAAGGGAAAAAGTATTGCCACAAGGCTAATGATGACAACAGCTGCCAGCAGAACTTCCATCAAAAGCAAGTGAAGACTTGAAACAAATCTGAGCTCCGGTTTGTTTTAGAAGCATCACTATGACATGCCTGTGCCGGCAGAGGCTCAGAATGCATTCCTTAACACTAGGACTCTAAGATGTGCTGGATGCCAGAAGCCCAGTGGTAATGAGAGAGCAGCTGTGAAGCTTCATTCAGATGGTGTTCTTTCATTGTAGGCATGCTGGCTCTGATAGTTTGGTGCAGGGAGCCACAAGAAAGGAAGCACCAATTCTTTTCCTTCATCAGGGGTTGTAGTCCAACTAAACACATTCATTTGTTCCTTTATCTTCAGCCATTTACTGAATGCCCACTATATTCAAAGGTACTGTGTTGGTGGTTAAAGCAGGGAAAAATATATATTTAGGGCTGACAGTAAATTATAATCTTCATATTCTATTCTTTGTGTATTTTGAAGAAAATCTATCAAAATGCTTTAAACTGAATCAAGGTGTGCCTGGGTGGCTCAGGTGGTTAAGGGTCAGACTCTTGATCTCAGCTCAGGTCTTGATCTCAGTGTCATGAGTTTGAGCCCTGTGTTGGGCTCCATGCCGGGCATGGCACTTACTTAGAAAATAAAAATAAAATAAACTGAGTCAAATCAACTAGTATACATAATATGACTATAGGGTATTGAATTTGGTTCTTTTTTAAAAAAAAGATTTTATTTATTTATTTGACAGAGAGAGAGCACAAGTAGGCGGAGAGGCAGACAGAGAGGGGCGGGGAAGCAGGCTCCCTGCTGAGCAGAGAGCCCAATGTGGGGCTCGATCCCAGGACCCTGGGATCATGACCTGAGCCGAAGGCAGAGGCTTTAACCCACTGAGCCACCCAGGTGCCCAGAACTTGATTCTTTTATATGAGAATTTATTATATGTAGAGCACCATTCCGGGTACTGAGGAAATCCTAAAAATAAAATGGTTGAATTCTAATAACTAGGTTGGTGTGGAAGCAGATGTCTTTATTAGCTTTACAAAGAGGCATCTGTGTATTGTGTATGTGTGTGTATGTATGTGTGTGTGTAATACTCTGCTTATAAACAGACAGACCCTTTATAAGTCTTAGCTTCCAACTATGGATCAAGAAGCTAGCTCATTCTAAAAACCCTAAATTAACAAGTTGTGATCTCAACCTTCCCAGTTATTTGTGGGCTTTCCATGTCCATTCTTGCTGAGATCACTTTCTTACCTTCAATTTGAGTAACTGGTGGATACCCATCTTACCCTTTTTAGCATTTTAAAAAAGGTTATATTTCTGTACATATCTATG
>ML110756.1:0-15899 GCA_003697995.1 Taxidea taxus jeffersonii
GTGGAAAAAAATGACATCTCAGTTGTTCCTGGTAACTGAAGGCATTTAGCTTTTCCACATATCCTTTGGGGCACGCAGAATGCCGTATTGTTCACTTAGCTGTAGGATCCACAGTTCTTCTCACGCCAATCATTCCAACATTTTGACTTCCACACTTGTGCTTTTATTATCTACAAGGCCTCTGCGACTCCTTAAACATTCTTATGTGACTTTGAACAATGGTGTTGGATGTGTCTTTCTACATCAGGCGTACATGTGGTAATTTACAGGGCACGGTGTAACCTAACATTTTTGAATAAAAGTACAGATCAGGGACACACTCTCTAAATTTTCTTTTAGGTCACTGTCAAATGCTTAAAAATTATCTTTTGGAAGGGATCCCCCTCTGCCCCCCAGGTCTGGAAAGAAAGATACTAAATTTGAAAAGTTTTTTTTTTTTTAAATTTTTTGAGGACAACCAAAATGTACTAATATCATCCATAAACATTCATTGACCTTTGCCAGCTTTCTCTAAATAATTATCCATGACCCACACTGAACAACTTTCCAATGTTGCTATTTTTTTAGGGGGGCTGTCTTTTCCAGTCCATTTTGTCCTGATGGTGCTATCACATATTAAACTTTATATGCTGCCCTCTGTCCTTCAGGTGGTAGCTCTGGGCCGGCCTGCAAGCCAGGCAGAACAATGGTATTGTCCTGTGCTCCTGACAAACCAGCCTCCGCAGCTGGGCACATGACCTCCCGCAGGCCAGTCCGATTCCTGCGCAGCTGGACTACAGACAGGTGCGGGGAAGCTCCTCTTCTGCAGGGCTTCCGTGCTAGGAAAAGTACTTTAGGGATATTAATGCCATCTTTCCTATCTTGTGCAGAAAACAGAGTCTTTCCAAAGATTTTACCTGGAAGAGGGACAGAGTGAGCGCCTAGGGAGGAGGAGAAGCCTAATTGCTGTGTGAAATGTGATAAGACAAGGTTCTAAGAATGAACTGTTCTGTAGAGAGAAAAGGTGGGGATATTCTGAAGGCAATAACCAATGCGAAACTTTTGACAAAGCTCATAGGCACCCATCACACAAGATGTCTCATATTTTGTTGTCCACAGAAGAAAGGCAGCCTATATTTTGGTCCTTTTAGCTCAGGAATCTGGTTTTTGACGACCTGAGGGACTTTGACCAGAGTTAGCTTTTTTTCCTCTTCAATTTTTTGTCCATTTTGCTTGTTATTTTTCCTTCTTTCCCCTCTTCCACTCTGTGTATATGTGTGTGTGTGTGTGTGTGGTTTTGTCATTATTTTCTGATACTTCTCTTTTTTCTCATTTTTTCTTTAATTTTTCTCAGTTTGTATTTTTAATTTTTCTATTTGCCTTTTTCTCAACTTTTCCTTTTTTACTTTCTTTTTCTTACTTTTACTTATTTTTTAAATGAAAATTTTTTCTTTATTCTTTAAATTTTAAATTTTAATTTTTCTTATTTTTTAGTTTTTTCATTTTTCTTTTCTTCTATTTATCATTTCTTCTTTTTCCTTGATTCATATTTTGTCATTTTTTAAAAATGTAGCTTGTTAGTATTTATTTTTGTTTGCTCTTTTGTTGTTGTTGTTGTTGTTGTTGTGTTTTGATCCCTTTTGAATAACCAGCTCATTAAGTGAGCTGTATTCATCAGGATTCTTCAGGGAACCTATGTAAAATAAAGAACTGGTTCACATGATTATGGAAACTGAGAAGTTTCATGATCTGCCATCTGCAAGCTGGAGATCCAGGAGTGTGATTGGTGTAATTTAGTTCCATCTGAATTCCAAAGTCCTGAGAACCAGGGAAACTGATGGCTTAACTCCCAGCTTGAGAGCAGGAGAAGATGAGAGGAGATGATTTGGCTCAAGAAGGGAGTCAGAAAAAAGAGGACAGAAACAGCTGTGGGTAGGAGCCCAGCAAAAGTAAAAGCTGCTGTGCGTGCCTTGTATATACCTGCCCAGAGGGCTTCGTGCAGCGGAGGATGGAGGTGTGCCAACCGCCGTGCCATTCCCTCGGTCGGGCTCAAATTGGGAGGCTCTCCAGTACCACCATGGCCTTCAAAACCATTGTCTCTAGAATAACTTATAAGACTGCCAGGAGAAGTCTGGGGACGAGAGGGGAAGATGTCCCAAGACATTATAACATTGCAAGGGAAGGCCCTGAATCCTTCAAAATTCTCTTATGACCCAACTAAAATAAAAACAAAAGCAAAATCACAAGAATCAGATCTTCCCTCAAGGGAAACCAAATCTGGATATGACCATCCAAAGAGTGGGACAAATGTCAGTGAAGTGGACCGGGGACTACATTTGGGAACTGTGGTGTTGGTTTTGCTTGTTGGGAAAATAAGGTCACGTCTGTATGATAATATGGCTATAAAAGAACCACCCTTTACAAGCCTAAAGAAACAAGCAAAAAACCAAACCAAACCGCCACAACAATGTGAGTCTTATGGTCGGAAAATGCCTCCCCAAAACACTGGCTTGATCTCCCTGAAACACCCCTTTTATCATTTGTTGTCCTGCTCAAGGATCCATGGCTTTTCTTGACTCTTTTCACATATAAGTTATATTGATTGGTTTTATGATCATCCATAAACACTTTCCATTGCTTTTGTCCATTAATATTTATATTTGCAACTATCATTTGCACCACTCTTTAAAATTTGATCTTTTTTTTTTTTAAGATTTTATTTATTTGTTAGGTAGAGAGAGAGAGCACAGGCAGACAGAGAGGCAGGCAGAGGCAGAGGGAGGAGCAGGCATGTTGGAAAGGTATCTAACTGAGACAGAAAATACTCAACGCATGACCAGCAGTTACTCTTTGCCCACATCAAACCTTTGTATTTGCAGCAATATAATGTAATGAAACTTCTCCATTCACCTCAGAATTTAGCTAGAGCCTCAGTTGTGAGTTCAATGACTGGTGAGAAGCTTCTTGTTCTAAAAAAGAAGTGGGAGCCCAATGCCCACAGGACTTGTGAAGAAGTGAACAAGACAGTGGGGCTAGAAATGAGGGACGAGTGGAAAGATGATCTGGAGACTTGATAGACAGTCAGCTGTGAGACATGAGAAAGCAGAAATGCTGGAGAATAGACATTATGATTAGAACATAGAAACTGAGACAATGAATTACTTGACATGCTTAGTGAACGCCCGTATGAAATTATGTAATTTGTTACATCTCAGATGAGATAATGGCTTTTCTATACCTGAGGTCCAGGATATTGATGCCCATTTATATGGTCACTGTAAAACAGATTATGTAAACATCAAAATTTTGATATATTCACTTACAATCAGCCAAAAGAGAAACAGCACCATGATTTAGATGGCAGTATATAACAAGTTATATTTTTAGTGTATTTCAAAATTCTTATAAGTCACTGAGACTGTCTAAAATATTTATAGATTACACTCAGTGTTGGAAGATACCACCGTCTTGCTCAAGCATGCAGCCATCCACATCGATACTGAGACATAGTGTTGTTAACTGGTTGAGATCCTGGGCTCTGGAGCGTTTCCACTCAGGTTTGAATCTCACCTTCTTGTTTATTACCTATGTGAATTTGGGCAAGTGACTTATTTGTGGCTCATCCTTATCTGGAAAGTGGGAATAATAGTATCTCCCTTCTAAGTTTACTGTGAGAATTACATTAATTCATACAAAGCCCTTAGAACAATGTCCTACATTTCATAAACTGTACTTAATGTTATTATTGTCATTTTATATTTCGGAATCCTAATACAATTCCACTAGGAAAAATAAAACTAGTTCTAATTTTTTAGACTTGTAATGCCTTGAAATAGGTCCTTGGGAAGTAAGTGGCTGGTTATTTGTGGTGATCCAAAAGCTGTGCTTAGGAATTAATCTCCATACGTTCATCTTTTACCTTGATGGAACCCATGGATAAGTGTTACACTTTGCTGCAATCACAGTTCCTGTTAGTCAATTTCCAGAACCATGATGCATTTCTAAATGGTGTGTTGAACAGTTACAACTTCCATGGACTACTTCCTTTCCCCTCCCACAAGAATAACTTTCTATTCCCATTTGTCTGAAATGCATTTCCAACACCCCTTCCAGGAGTGTACCTCTTCCATTATGTGAGAAACAGCTGTGCACATGTTTCTGTGCCATTTTATTGATATGCTCTGTATTTCTTTATGTCTTTCTGCTAAACATTATGTTCTTTATTTTTTGTATCACCTCTTCTGCATTAGATAGCAACGTTCCTCAAGGTTAGTAACCATGCCACTTTGTTTTATTCTTCCACATGTTTGTGGCATAGATTTGTATACTTTAGGCTGAGAAAGAAGCTTAAGACACTTTGGGGACGGATTTGCTGAAATTAACTTCTCCAGTCTGAAACCTGAAAGAACTAGGCCATTATAATTACATAATTTCTTTCCTTTTTTTTTTTTTTAAGCATGAAGGGACCTTAAAGATCATATTTTCCAGATCCTTCATTTTACAAATTAGGAAACTGAGTCCCTGTATATCAGTGGTAGAGCCAGAATCACAATTCATCCCCCCAGGCTGATAAGCCCAGTGTTCTTTCTGCAGCGTCAGCTTCCTTCTGGATTGAGTCATTTATTTTCCAGGTGACTTCTGCATATTATGGGGGTGGGTTGGGGGGGGAGGGGCGCTTTTAGGACTTCACAGCCTTGCCAAGTCACAGAAACCAACATATGTAACATAGAAAAAAGAAGAGAGACTTAATATAAAATAAAAGGAGAATTTTCTTTTCCTCTTGTCTTTGGTAATATCGTTATTAAGGAAAAAAAAACCCAAACCACCACGCGGTATACCCAAGAGACCGTCTTAGGGAATGTAAATTCACCCTATCACATCTGTCTCTTCTGGAATGATCTCTTCCTAGTCCCTACGTTAGGGGTTACTACTTTGGCCCCAGGGTCCCGGTGGGGGCCGAGACCAGGCGAGCGCCCGCGGGGTGTGTTCCGCGCCCGGGGGAGGCGTCTGCACGTGGCCGGCGGCTCAGCGAAAGGGGGCGGGGTGGGGGGCGCGGGGAGGAGAGCGCGCGAAGGGCCGGGCAGTAGCCATTAGGCTGACGAGGCAGGTGGGAAGAGGGAGGGGTCTGCGCGTCCTCAGAGGCTCCGGGAACCCCGAGACCCGCTCCACCCGGAGGGGTGAGGCTGCCACTCGCCGCGGCGGGGAGAACTGGGTCACTCGCGCCCGTCCGAGGCCGCTCGTCCGGGGACGTGGGCCCGGAGCCGCCGCGCCGCAGGACGTCGGGCCATGGGTGAGTGCGCGGGCGGGCGGCGCGGGGCGCGCGCGGACGTGGCTCGGCGTCCCCGTCGGTCGCGGGACCTCTCCCGGGCGCGGCGCGGCGGGCACCGGGCGGAGGGAGGCCCGCGGGAGGCTGCGCCGACGCCCCCGGCCGCTGGCGCGCGCGGACGGCGGCCCGGGGGCTCGGCGCCGGGGGAGCCGCGGGGGGAGGCCGAGGGGCTCGGCGTGCGCGGGGACCGCCGTCCGCTCGGGTCCCCGCGCTGCAGCGTGCGGCTCGGGGAGCAAGTTGAGGTGGGGCGCGAGAAACGGAAACTTCGCACAACTTCCATTCGCACAGGTTTCCGCGCGGGAGGGGCCGGCGCGGGGCGACAGCGGGGACGCTGGCGACGAGTCCCTGTCTCGGCTGAGTGCCGCATTGGCACAAAAGATTGGAAGTTGAGGCTGAGGACGGTGGGTTCTGCCTGCGCCCGGGCGGGGCTGGGGGCGGCGGAGTTGGCGCAGTCCAGCCCGGCGCGAGCTTCGGGACGGGTCCCCTGCCGCGGAGTGGGGCGGCCGCAGCGAGGCATGGCCCCAGGAATGTGGCTGGGCGGGGTGCAGGGGTGCAGGGGTGGGCGAACCTGGTGCGAAACCATGGATCCAAACCCGGCGCGAGGAGCAGGTCCCACGGGGGGAGTGCGCAGAGCAGCGAGCGAGGGGCGGGAGAGGAGGCGCCGCATCCCCCCAGACGCGCTTCGCTCTGTCGGGGGCATCCGCGGGGTCGCGCGGCGCTGCTTTCCCCGGTACTGAGCAGCGGCCCGCCCGCGGTCGGCTTCACTGCTCAGCGCCCGCACACTCCGTTCTCCTCGTCCAAGGCCGTCGCGCGCCCCTCCCCCGGCCTCTCCCTTGTCCTTTGTTGGAAAGGATTTCTTGAGGGGAGAGGAGGCTTTGGGATAGACGTGCTCGGGTTGAAATTCCTAAGTTCCCACAGACGCAAGGGGCAGGGGATGCTTTGACTGCTAATCGGCGGAGTTTATACACACTGGCCAATTTAGGAGAAAGGAAAAAAGAGAAGGCTGAGGACATTTTTGCCTATGAATGTGAGTTGTGGTCAAGACATTCATAGTCCCTTTTTGCTTGACCCGGAAGTCTTAGAAAGACCCATTTTGAGGGCCTTTGAATAAAGCAGTGTGGCAAATGATCTCCAGAATGGAGATCTGTCTCTCAAAGCTTTCTGAAATTGAAGGAATATTTCCAAGGTAAAAAGGAAAGATAAAACACTTTCCCAAGTGTGCAGAAAGTATTTCAGGTTTGGTCTTCCACTCTCTCTTTCCATTGTACATGGGAATGTAAACTCTTGTTAGAAAAACACATGGAGGGAGAAAACTCTTGTGAATGGAAAGCCAAAATAGTTGACTTAATGGAATTTACTCATTTACCCCACTAAAAGTACTAAGATACAATTTGTATCCAACATACAGTCTCTAGAAAGAATGAAATCATTTATCTTCTAACCTTAAGCTTGAGTGGACTATCTATCAAATGGTAAGTTACTCTTAATTTTGAAGTTAATTCTTTCTCTAGCTTGCATTTCCACACTATAACACCTGAATTTTACTTCAGTAGCCTTTGGGTAAATTAGCCAGATCCCAGTTATAGGAAGCTGTTATGGAAACAAGGTGGAGCTAACACCTGAGCCCTTAGGGTAATCCTGAGCTTGGTCTCTAACTCTTACGGATTCTCCCTATCTGTAATCTGACAGATACCTACAGTTTGTCTCCACCTTCTCCGAGGAACACATTTTTCTTATTGAAATTGAAGTCACTAAAAACTCACATTGGCTAGTAGGAGAGAGTGGGTAGAACAAGCGAGTGAGAACCCAGGGGTCAGGGAGTAGAGAAAGAACTAGTATGTAGCAACAGAGAGTGAGATCAAGATGCCAAGACTCAGGACAGTGGCCCAGACCCACAGTGCAGAAATAGGAAGAGCCACCCACCAGATAAGGGCCGATGAGAGACGGAAGGAAGGAAATATGTACAGAAACTAGAGAGAAAACACTTCGTCAATTAAGGTCATCTTTCTCCTCTTCTTTCAATTTACTTGTGAAAAACACAGAACATTAGTCAGAATTTCTTTCATTTAGTGGTAGCAGGATATGAGGACGTTGGAGTCCATACTGCTAGGATGAAGGGGAAAAACAGTGTAGGAGAATGCCTGGGTTTGCCAGGAAGCTGAATCCATCTTTTTCTGGTGTCATGACAACCGAAATTTATCATTTATAGAAAGGAAGATGGTGCTATGGGAGTGAATATAGCAATCAATTCTTGTTTGACTCAGAAGAAATCCATACTCTAGCATTGTAGAAGAATGGGAGTAATTGGTTAATCAAATATTCTGAATAATTTATAGTTATATCTATAATGCACAAGGCTAATTCTCAAAAAAAAAAAAGAGGAAAGGTTATTTGCGAAGTGGGCAAATTGAGATTTTGGCATCTCTTGCTTCCTTCTTTTATTTTCTTTCCTCAGTGATGCCTTCAGCTTATCTAGTTATGCAACAGGGTTTTTCCTCTGCCCTCAAATATTGCTCTACAGAAAGGATATGATGAAGTGTTTCATACTAAAAAAACGCAGGACTAACTCTTTGCCAAGAGTATTTACATTTTAGCTGCAAGGCTAACTTTGACCTGCAAGCTTCTAATAGTGAGATAGGTCCGGAGTATTTTTAATTTCTCCTCTGACTACATCACCTACTGCTCTCTGTTTTATTTAAAACATGATATTGGACATTCTTTAGTTCCAGAGGCTCCTGTGGGAAGTTTCATGGAGGGAGTGGTATTGAACCTGATTTGGGGGCGATGTGAGAGTGTTTGGCAAGAGAAGAGGTGTTCTAGATAGGACAGAGGGTCTCTTCTCAAAGCAGGAAGGAGATCAGTTTTGGGGAGCAGTAAGACAAGGAGCTGAGCTGACAGAATGGATTTGATTTTGGAAAAGTAACCAGAGGAATTTAGATTTTACACGATAGGAAATAGGGAGTCATGGAGGGTTTTTGAGCACAGAAGAATTACAATGAAATGAATGCTTAAAGGAGATGAGTTGATCAGTGTTTAAGACAAAGGATACATTGGGGCGCCTGGGTGGCTCAGTGGGTTAAGCTGCTGCCTTCGGCTCAGGTCATGATCTCAGGGTCCTGGGATCGAGCCCTGCGTCGGGCTCTCTGCTCAGCGGGGAGCCTGTTTCCTCCTCTCTCTCTCTGCCTGCCTCTCTGCCTACTTGTGATCTCTGTCAAATAAATAAATAAAATCTTAAAAAAAAAAAAGACAAAGGATACATTGGAGAAGATAGACCCAGAAGATAGACCCAGTTGTCAAAGTAATACTGAAATGATACAACATATATTTAGACCAGCCATAGTGGAATAGTGGTGACAGGGGAAATGAAGAAAAAAGATAGATGAAAGATACTTCTAATGAGAAGCCTAAAATATCAAATAATTGAGCAATATTGAGGAAAAGGATGTATCAATATATATATCAAATAAGGTTATCAAAAAAGGATGTATCAGATAATACCAAACCTCTGGAGATTTGAAACATTGAAAACTGGGGAAATAATGGGTCCCTTGATAGAATATTTAAAGGAGTAACCCGATGCTTTATTTTCCTGATGCTCTGGATGGAAGATTAATTTCATTTTTGGAATGTTAATTAAGAGGTGATAGCTAGACATGTAGACCCAAATGTTTAGTTGGAAATACATAATGAGAATTTAGCAGAGCACAGGAACGAGAAGGAAAATAAAGGTTTGAGGGTTATCAACCTCTAGTGAGAGGTAAACCCACACAATGAATTACCTGTTTGAAAGTTATTGTATAAGGAGTGATAGTTGAGGGATCGGAAAAGAAAGGATAAACACCTGCAGGAAGAGGAACGTAAACTACATAAAATGTACTAAATGCCCTAAAATTAGAGCAGTGAAATGTGACACCTTTCACATTCAGCTTTAGATCAAGGAGTCTAAATTTTGATGAGAAGAAAATCAGGTGGAAATATTTTGTTCTTACTCAGTTTCAATAAATTTGGACGTGGTTAAGGATCTGTAAAATTATTTGCAAATTTAGGCAAAGAATAATGAAACATGGTATTGTCTTGAGCTCATACTAGTTTAAGGAAAAATATGGCCCTGTAGAGGCAGTTATGAACAGGGTATAAAGAGCCAAGATTTGAAGCAGGAGCTCCAAACAGAACAGATAATGCTTTATATCTTTGGGTGGGTCATGTGAGTCTTGGTGATTCTGTCCCCCCCCCTTTTTTTTAAAGATTTTATTTATTAGAGAGAGAGAGCACGAGCGCAGGCAGACAGAGAGGCAGGCAGAGGCAGAGGGAGAAGTAGGCTCCCTGCCGAGCAAGGAGCCCGATGTGGGACTCGATCCCAGGATCGCTGGGATCACGATTTGAGCTGAAGGCAGCCGCTTAACCAACTGAGCTACCCAGGCGTCCCTGTTTTCCCTTTTGTTTGATGAAGGAGTCGGTAAGATCCCATACGTTTATGTAGCTCAGATCTTGATTCGGTGACAGAGGAAAAACATGCAACGAAGATAAGGTTGAGCCATTCCCATTAAGCAAATTGAGAACTATTTAATGGCATTAGACTACTAGGTAAAACTTTTTCCTTTTTTTAAGAGAGGAAGAGAGAGTGGGGGAGGGGCACAGGGTGAGGGAGAGAGAGAATCTAAATAGGCTCCACGTGCCGGGTCTCACGATCTGAGATCACAATCTGATCCAAAATCAAGTGCTGGGAAGTTTAACCGACTGAGCCACCCAGGTCCCCTATTAGGTAAAACTTTTAAGGGTCATTTGGCCTCTGGTATGTTACTCTCCTTGGAAAATTTTAAAAGTCTTATAGTCTGAACCTGAATAGAGAAAGATAAACCGATGTTCTGGTTATCCTTGCTACATAACAGCTGTCCCCAAAACCAACGAATTAAAACAACAATTTATTATTATCTCTCATGGCTCTGCAGGCTGACTGCTGAGCAGTTCCTGTTGAAGTCTGATGCCTTTGCAATCTCATATCTGCTGGGAATGCAGGCATCTGAAGCCTTGACTGGGTCGGTTGTCCAAGGTAGCTCCCACATATTGGCAATTGATGCTAGCTCTTGGCTGGGAGTTCGTTGGGGCTGCCTTCAAGTGACTTGGGCTCTTTGCAAAATGGCAGCTGGATTCTGAAAGGCAGCATTCCTAGGACAAGTGTTCCAGGAAGCCCTGGTGGAAGCTGTAGGGGAGGGGCATTGGGTCCCTCCTCTTGATTTGAGGAGCAGCTCTACAAGGAGAGAAAAAAATGGTAGTAGCCAGTTAGCTGATCTCATTTCTAAAAGAGATGTCTTAGAAGTGTGCTTCACTATATAGACCTCATCAGGCTTACAAGGGAAAATTCGATATAAGGTTTTTGAAACACATATGATAAAGGACTGAATCTTTAATTAGAAATACGAAGAAATCTAGGCAGTCACACTAAAATTTCACAGCAGAACATTTGAGTGTGGAAATTCATGCCTGGGTGCAAATGTGTTAGGAGGATGCTGGGATAAGCTCTACTCAAAATAATTTCAAATAATCTTAGTTAGTCTTTCTTACTTTAATTTAAATCTGAAGTTTCTAAAGCTATTGTGAATTACTATTTATTTCACTTAGAATTTAGTTTGTCATCAATTGGAATATAGGTCAGTAAAGCCTTTATTTAATATCCTCTCATTATAATAAACTAAATGCTTTGTGATGAACTGCTCAAAAGCTTGCTTTAATTTTCGAAAGCATATTAATTATACAAAACATAATTTGAACTGTGGAATGTTGACTAAAAATAAGTATAGGCTTAAGTATTCTCATTTTTGGAACATATGCTTCCAAATCAAAGATGTAAGATTTAACAAAACTTTAAATGTAAATTCTCATTTTATCATTTTTAACTGGAGAGGGGCAGAGTTGTCATTTCTAATACAGAAATATAGGGCTTTCTCCTAGACAACTGAGAAGCAAAAATTAGGGTGAATGAGATGGGTTTAAACTCAAGGACAGAATTAGTTTCAACCTAGAAACTTAGTGGCCTTAAAAAAGAATTAGATTCTGACTTTCAACTTGGTTGATTTGAGGTCATTCTATTTTCAACTATTTGACAAGAGATGAGGAAATGAGGAAAGGTGATGTGAAGTCATATACTTCACGCATACTACACTATATACAAATACACATACAAACACAACCAGATCTTACCAAGAAATAAAGGCTTGACCTACATAACCAGTATGATCAGAATAATGCATGAGGAGTCCAAAGGTAATATGGCATGTAGTTAAAACAAATTCTTTAGTCTGTTAAGATCACCTGTCAAAATAGTCACTCACTACTTGCTGCGTAATATATAAGATATGCCAAAACTATGTAATAGCAAAATAAGTTATCTCTTGTTATTTCCACACAATTTCTTGTTCGAAGACCTCTAATTGTATTGTCTCATTAGAATATCTTAGGGAATATGTTATGTTCTAATTCCTGGGTCCCACTGCCAAGATTCAGGTTGAGAAGGTTTGGGCTTGAGAAATGCACCTGCAGGATAACATGTAATCTAGCGTTTTGAGGCAAGAAGTCTGAGACATGATTTTAGAAATAACCATTCCAGAATGCCTGCCTCTCCTTCATCAGGCCAACCGAGCTACCGTTATAAGTGTTACTCTTTTACTTGTATCTCTAATATATTACATTTAATCCAGTTCCTAACTCTAAAAAATGTTACCAAGAGCTATGCGTTGGGATTGCTGTTACATTTCTGTTTCTTTTATCTGTTAAACTTGCTCGGTCTCTAAAGGTGCTGCCTGTCTCTTTGTGCACCAGTCACTCCTTAGCCTTATGATGGGATCATGCTCTCCAGAGAAGACGGAAACTCTTCCCCTGAAGATTGCTTGTGATTTCTAGTCTCATGGCTTCAAGTGTTTCTGTGTACATAGCTCCCAAACTGGTATCGCTATACACAGCTGTCCCCTACCTTCACTCATAGTCCCTCTACTCCCTCAAACTCAGTATGTTCAAAACTGGATTACATCCTTCCTGGATCTAAATGGTTCTCACCTCTTTCCTTTTCTTGATGACTCTTGGATGCACCTGGCCTTGAGGACGTAAGGTCCTAACATCTCTTAACCATCCACACTGTTTTATCATACATCATGAACTTTGTTTTCATTCATCTCCTCCCCCTTCTGCCTGGGTTCTGGTGGTCTTTCCTGCGCAGGTTACTTCCCCTCTTCCATTCTCCAAAAATCATCCCCCTTTGTTGATCAGCACACTCCATTCAAGCACAGCACTCGCTCGCATGCCGTCCACCCTCACCACTGTGATTCCTGCTGTTTTCTTTCATGCACTTTTTCCCTAAACGAAACAAACTACAAACCAATTTCTCCTATTCACCCTTAGCTTTTTCTTACCCCCCAATTATTTAATCATGGCTCATTTTGCTCCTTGCCAGGCCCTTTCTGTTTCTTTGTATTTTTAAAATTTTATTTATTTTTTTAATTTCTTTTCAGTGTTCCAGAATTCATTGCTTATGCACCACACCGAGTGCGCCATGCAATCTGTGCCCTCCACAATACCCACCACCAGACTCACCCAACCCCCCACCCCACTCCCCTCCAAAACCCTCAGTTTGTTTCTCAGAGTCCACAGTCTCTCATGGTTCATCTCCCCCTCCGATTTCCCCCAACTCCCTTTCTTTTTCTTCATGGAAATGCAAAACTCTGTTGCTTGACTTAACTTCATTAGCAGACTTAAATATATTTCCTGTGTGAAAAGTCCCCACGCTGTGCCCAGCTTAGTGTTTCCCAGAGTATGAGGTACATACTAGTGAGATGCAAAATGTTTTTATTTTACGTATTTAACAAATACAGTATTGCATGCGTGCCATGTACTTTTGTAGGTGTTTTATAAGTTCTTAACGATTCAATCTTTGTAACAGTCCTATTATATAAATATTATTATCTTCATTTTTACACAGAGGCTTAAATAATCTGTACAAAGGGGCAGAAGTAGTAAGCGGTAGGCAGGGGATTTGAACTCACCTATGCTCCCAAACACTATGTTACACTCTCTTTCCCTTTTAGGTGGGCATAATTTTTTAGGTGGTTCAAGGACATGGCATCAAATAAAACTGAATGTTACAATGATAAAATTATTCTCATCTCAATTTTCTTTCAATTCGCTTGATTAAATCAAGAAGAAATCCTAATTTAGTGCTGTTAGTTTTATGCAAATCACAGCAATTACCTTAACAGGTCTTCATTTACATAACATGATAATGCATCCTGGTTTCAATCAAGTGACACACAAGTCAAAGAATGGCCAGGGATGCCTGGGTGGCTCATTGGGTTAAGTGTCTGTCTTTAGCTTAGGTCATGATCCCAGAGTCCTGGGATCAAGTCCCGCATTGGGCTGCTTGCTAGGCAATGAGCCTACTTCTCCCTCTGCCTTCCTCTCTCCTTGCTTGTGCACATTCTCCCTCTCTCTCACTAATAAATATATAAAATCTTAAAAAAAAAAAGTTAGGCATTCGATTTTGGGGCGCCTGGGTGGCTTAGTCATTAAGCGTCTGCCTTCTGCCTGGGCCCTGATCCCAGGGTCCTGGGATTGAGGCCTGCATCAAGCTCCCTGCTCAGCGGGGAGCCTGCTTTTCCCTCTTCCACTCCCCCTGCTTGTGTTCCCTCTCTCACTCTCTGTCAAATAAATAAATAAATAAATAAAGTCTTAAAAAAAAAAAGCCAAATAGTTAAAAAGTATCAATGATATTTCAGACAATTCCTTTTATAATAAAGGGAGGGCAGGCCCTAGACTTTGAGCACTTGGTAGTCACTGTTTTTAAGATAGGAAATGCTGATTACTTATGGTAGAGATTTAAAGTTTTATTGGCAATATGTTTTACTAAAAATGAAAATGGTTTTAAAACATGAAGTAAATGAGAGTAATGATGGTATTGATATGGGACAAGCCATATAACCTGGAGGCAACTTGGTGCTGAAGAAGTAGTTAAAACAAGTATTTCAATAAATTCTTATCCTAATTCATCCACATGGAGCTTGGGCACATTTGTCACTGAACCTTCTGGGCCTTTGGGAATAAAACCATCAATATCTCTCTTACAGGGATGTTTATAGGGGGGAAAAAGGATATTTGAAAAGAGTCTTAAATAGAATAAATGCTCAGTCAATTGTTGCATTTTTACACATGGTTAGGTACGAAGGTAAAAACTGTGAGTATGGCGCACAGATGCCTGGGCTTTTCGGTAAACATTGCATCCGATGGAAGTCTGTCTTTTCTGTCTGCTCTCAGTGACTTATCTCTACACCTGTTATGGCACTTACTGAGCACGGGAACGTGTTTTTTTTCTCCCCCATTATTTGAGGTCAGACTCTGAAGTCAGCCACTTTTAGATAATTGGCAAAGAAACCAACAAACATTCTTACCATTAAAATGTTTGTCTGGTATTGCCTACCTTGCTCCCTTAGTAGAAAATCACAGAAACACAAAATTTCATTCCTATTTATGTAAAATTTATTTAGGGTTCATCATGGTAGGAGACAGGGAAGAAAGCAAAGGTGTGGAATGAGTGTTATCTGTCCAGAACAGAGTTAAGGATGCTATCTTGGGAGGGATTCAACACTGGATCAAAGCCCGTGATGAGATGAAAACATCAAGACAACAAGGATCCAGAAGAATCTGCTGAAAAGCAGATGAGATAATTGGTATAATGTCAGGAGAGTCAAAGGAGAATAGCATTTGTGTGTGTTTTAAAGATTTTATTTATTTATTTGAAGGAGAGAGAGACTGAGAGAGCAGGAGCTGGGAGGAGAGGGAGAAGCAGGCTTCTTTACTTGGGACTTGATCCCAGGACCTGAGATCAGAACCTGAGCCAAAGGCAAATACTTAACAGACTGAGCCATACAGGTGCCCCAGGAGAACAGCGTTTTGAGAAATGGATGTTGTACAGTATTCAGTACAACAAAAAGAAGAGAGGGATGTCATTTCTTTTGTTTAATGGCTTTTTTGTTGATATAAGCCTGTCAAAATGAAAGTGTTTTTTGTTAAGAGGTGAAGATACAGGCCTACTCTCATGGAGCAGATTTCAAGAACCACAAACAAAACAGGAAGGAAGGAAGGGAGGGAGAGGGAAGAAGGAAGGAGGAAGGAGATGAAAAGAGGGGTAAGGGACAAGGAGTGAGAGGGAAGGGAGAAAGAAGGATAAAACATTTTTTAATGGATCCAAGATTGAGTGAAAAATTTTTATCAGGTAGGAAAGAATGAGAAGAATTACTTCATGTTTTGAGAAAGTGGGGAATGATCTAGGGGAGAGGCATAGACTGAAAAGCTACGGAAATGATAGAATCCCCAAGCAATGTATTATATAAATGATTAATATTATGAACTTACTTTGTATTACTTAAACAGTTTTTAAAGTAAAAAAATACTGTTTTGCCTGTAAAAATGTTTGATGGCTTTCTCTGATTGACTTATTTCGCTAAGCATAATACGCTCTAGTTCCATCCATGTCGTTGCAAATGGTAAGATTTCATTTCTTTTGATGGCTGCATAGTATTCCATTGTATATATATACCACTTCTTCTTTATC